>OY829913.1:202806065-202932518 GCA_963691935.1 Nephrotoma guestfalica | reverse complement strand
CAACAATGTTTGACAAAAACAAAAAATTTCACTTTGAGTTAAATAAGTCAATATCAATCCCATTAATTTAAATTAATTGAATCAGAATTATAAAATGATATTTTGATTTCTAGTCCTAATTAGGTATAATATGGGTTATTGTCGGTCATGTTTATTTTGACAACAACAACAATGACAAACACAACATTTATACTCTGATATAAATGAAAGATAATATTAATCCTAGCCATTTGAATCGTTTTAATCCGAACTCCGAAATTATATATAGACTTCTAGTTTTCTTTAATTATATTTTGAGTTATTGTCGGCCATGTTTATTGTGACAACAACAACAATGTTTAACAAAAACAAAGATTTCATTTGAGTTAAATAAGTCAAAATCAATCTCATTAATTTAAATTTATTTAATCAGAATTTTGAAATTATATTTTGATTTCTAGTCCTAATTAATTATATTATGAGATATTGTCGGCCATGTTTATTGTGACAACAATAACAATGGTTGACAAACACAACATTTATTCTCTGGTATAAATGAAAGATAATATTAATCCAAGCCATTTGAATGAATTTAATCCGAACTCTGAAATCATATACAGACTTCAAGTTTTCTTTAATTATATTTTGAGTTATTGTCGGCCATGTTTATTGTGACAACAACAACAATGTTTGACAAAAACAAAAATTTCACTTTGAGTTAAATAAGTCAATATCAATCTCAGTAATTTAAATTAATTTAATCAGATATATTTTGATTTCAAGTCCTAATTGGGTTTTTTATGGGTTATTGTCGGTCATGTTTATTTTGAAAACAACAACAATGTTTGACAAACACAACATTCATACTCTGATATAAATGAAAGATATTATGAATCCAAGCCATTTGAATCGTTTTAATCCGAACTCTGAAATTATATATAGACTTCTAATTTCCTTTAATTATATTTTGAGTTATTGTCGGCCATGTTTGTTGTGACAACAACAACAATGTTTGACAAAAACAAAAATTTCACTTTGAGTTAAATAAGTCAATATCAATCCCATTAATTTAAATTAATTGAATCAGAATTATGAAATGATATTTTGATTTCTAGTCCTAATTAGGTATAATATGGGTTATTGTCGGTCATGTTTATTTTGACAACAACAACAATGACAAACACAACATTTATACTCTGATATAAATGAAAGATAATATTAATCCTAGCCATTTGAATCGTTTTAATCCGAACTCCGAAATTATATATAGACTTCTAGTTTTCTTTAATTATATTTTGAGTTATTGTCGGCCATGTTTATTGTGACAACAACAACAATGTTTAACAAAAACAAAGATTTCATTTTGAGTTAAATAAGTCAAAATCAATCTCATTAATTTAAATTTATTTAATCAGAATTTTGAAATTATATTTTGATTTCTAGTCCTAATTAATTATATTATGAGATATTGTCGGCCATGTTTATTGTGACAACAATAACAATGGTTGACAAACACAACATTTATTCTCTGGTATAAATGAAAGATAATATTAATCCAAGCCATTTGAATGAATTTAATCCGAACTCTGAAATCATATACAGACTTCAAGTTTTCTTTAATTATATTTTGAGTTATTGTCGGCCATGTTTATTGTGACAACAACAACAATGTTTGACAAAAACAAAAATTTCACTTTGAGTTAAATAAGTCAATATCAATCTCATAAATTTAAATTTATTTAATCAGAATTATTAAATTATATTTTGATTTCTAGTCCTAATTATGGTTATTGTCGGTCATGTTTATTGTGACAACAACAACAATGTTTGACAAACACAACATTTATACTCTGATATAAATGAAAGATATTATCAATCCAAGCCATTTGAACCAATTCAATCCGAACTCTGAAATTATATATAGACTTCTAGTTTACTTTAATTATATTTTGAGTTATTGTCGGCCATGTTTATTGTGACAACAACAACAATGTTTGACAAAAACAACAATTTCACTTTGAGTTAAATAAGTCAATATCAATCTCATTAATTAAAATTTATTCAATCAGAATTAGGAAATTATATTTTGATTTCAAGTCCTAATTGGGTTTTTTATTGGTTATTGTCGGTCATGTTTATTTTGACAACAACAACAATGTTTGACAAACACAACATTTATACTCTGATATAAATGATAGATATTATCAATCCAAGCCATTTGAATCGTTTTAATCCGAACTCTGAAATTATATATAGACTTCTAATTTCCTTTAATTATATTTTGAGTTATTGTCGGCCATGTTTGTTATGACAACAACAACAATGTTTGACAAAAACAAAAATTTCACTTTGAGTTAAATAAGTCAATATCAATCCCATTAATTTAAATTAATTGAATCAGAATTATTAAATTATATTTTGATTTCTAGTCCTAATTAGGTATATTATGGGTTATTGTCGGTCATGTTTATTTTGACAACAACAACAATGTTTGACAAACACAACATTTATACTCTGATATAAATGATAGATATTATCAATCCAAGCCATTTGAATCGTTTTAATCCGAACTCCGAAATTATATATAGACTTCTAATTTGATTTAATTATATTTTGAGTTATTGTCGGCCATGTTTGTTGTGACAACAACAACAATGTTTGACAAAAACAAAAATTTCACTTTGAGTTAAATAAGTCAATATTAATCCCATTAATTTAAATTAATTTAATCAGAATTATTAAATTATATTTTGATTTCTAGTCCTAATTATGTATATTATGGGTTATTGTCGGTCATGTTTATTTTGACAACAACAACAATGTTCGACAAACACAACATTTATACTCTGATATAAATGAAAGATATTATGAATCCAAGCCATTTGAATCGTTTTAATCCGAACTCTGAAATTATATATAGACTTCTAATTTCCTTTAATTATATTTTGAGTTATTGTCGGCCATGTTTATTGTGACAACAACAACAATGTTTGACAAAAACAAAAATTTCTCTTTGAGTTAAATAAGTCAATATCAATCTTATTAATTTAATTTTTTTAATCAGAATTACGAAATGATATTTTGATTTCTAGTCCTAATTAGGTATATTATGGGTTATTGTCGGTCCTGTTTATTTTGACAACAACAACAATGTTTGACAAACACAACATTTATACTCTGATATAAATGAAAGATAATATTAATCCTAGCCATTTGAATCGTTTTAATCCTAACTCCGAAATTATATATAGACTTCTAGTTTTCTTTTATTATATTTTGAGTTATTGTCGGCCATGTTTATTGTGACAACAACAACAATGTTTGACAAAAACAAAAATTTCACTTTGAGTTAAATAAGTCAAAATCAATCTCATTAATTTAATTTTTTTAATCAGAATTATGAAATTATATTTTCATTTCTAGTCCTAATTAGGTATATTATGTGTTATGGTCGTTCATGTATATTTTGACAACAACAACAATGTTTGACAAAACACAACATTTATACTCTGATATAAATGCAAGATAATATCTATCCAAACCATTTGAATCAACTTAATCCGAACTCCGAAATCATATATAGACTTCTAGTTTACTTTAATTATATTTTGAGTTATTGTCGGCCATGTTTATTGTGACAACAACAACAATGTTTGACAAAAACAAAAATTTCTCTTTGAGTTAAATAAGTCAATATCAATCTTATTAATTTAATTTTTTTAATCAGAATTACGAAATAATATTTTGATTTCTAGTCCTAATTAGGTATATTATGGGTTATTGTCGGTCATGTTTATTTTGACAACAACAACAATGTTTGACAAACACAACATTTATACTCTGATATAAATGAAAGATATTATCAATCCAAGCCATTTGAACCAATTCAATCCGAACTCTGAAATTATATATAGACTTCTAATTTCATTTAATTATATTTTGAGTTATTGTCGGCCATGTTTGTTGTGACAACAACAACAATGTTTGACAAAAACAAAAATTTCACTTTGAGTTAAATAAGTCAATATCAATCCCATTAATTTAAATTAATTGAATCAGAATTATGAAATGATATTTTGATTTCTAGTCCTAATTAGGTATAATATGGGTTATTGTCGGTCATGTTTATTTGGACAACAACAACAATGACAAACACAACATTTATACTCTGATATAAATGAAAGATAATATTAATCCTAGCCATTTGAATCGTTTTAATCCGAACTCCGAAATTATATATAGACTTCTAGTTTTCTTTAATTATATTTTGAGTTATTGTCGGCCATGTTTATTGTGACAACAACAACAATGTTTAACAAAAACAAAGATTTCATTTTGAGTTAAATAAGTCAAAATCAATCTCATTAATTTAAATTTATTTAATCAGAATTTTGAAATTATATTTTGATTTCTAGTCCTAATTAATTATATTATGAGATATTGTCGGCCATGTTTATTGTGACAACAATAACAATGGTTGACAAACACAACATTTATTCTCTGGTATAAATGAAAGATAATATTAATCCAAGCCATTTGAATGAATTTAATCCGAACTCTGAAATCATATATAGGCTTCAAGTTTTCTTTAATTATATTTTGAGTTATTGTCGGCCATGTTTATTGTGATAACAACAACAATGTTTGACAAAAACAAAAATTTCACTTTGAGTTAAATAAGTCAATATCATTCTCATTAATTTAAATTTATTTAATCAGAATTACGAAATTATATTTTGATTTCTAGTCCTAATTAGGTATATTATGAGTTAATGTCGGTCATGTTCATTTTGGCAACAACAACATTGTTTGACAAACACAACAATTATACTCTGATATAAATGAAAGATAATATCAATCCAAGCCATTTGAATCAACTTAATCCGAACTCCGAAATTATATATAGACTTCTAGTTTACTTTAATTATATTTTGAGTTATTGTCGGCCATGTTTATTGTGACAACAACAACAATGTTTGACAAACACAACAATTTCACTTTGAGTTAAATAAGTCAATATCAATCTCATTAATTTAAATTTATTTAATCAGAATTACGAAATTATATTTTGATTTCTAGTCCTAATTAGGTATATTATGGGTTATTGTCGGTCATGTTTATTTTGTCAACAACAACAAAGTTTGACAAACACAACATTTATACTCTGATATAAATGAAAGATAATATCAATCCAAGCCATTTGAATCGTTTTAATCCGAACTCCGAAATTATATATAGACTTCTAGTTTACTTTAATTATATTTTGAGTTATTGTCGGCCATGTTTATTGTGATAACAACAACAATGTTTGACAAAAACAAAAATTTCACTTTGAGTTAAATAAGTCAATATCATTCTCATTAATTTAAATTTATTCAATCAGAATTATGAAATTATATTTTGATTTCTAGTCCTAATTAGGTATATTATGAGTTAATGTCGGTCATGTTCATTTTGACAACAACAACAATGTTTGACAAACACAACAATTATACTCTGATATAAATGAAAGATAATATCAATCCAAGCCATTTGAATCAACTTAATCCGAACTCCGAAATTATATATAGACTTCTAGTTTACTTTAATTATATTTTGAGTTATTGTCGTTCATGTTTATTGTGACAACAACAACAATGTTTGACAAACACAAAAATTTCACTTTGAGTTAAATAAGTCAATATCAATCTCATTAATTTAAATTTATTTAATCAGAATTATGAAATTATATTTTGATTTCTAGTCCTAATTAGGTATATTATGAGTTATTGTCGGCCATGTTTATTGTGACAACAACAACAATGTTTGACAAACACAACAATTTCACTTTGAGTTAAATAAGTCAATATCAATCTCATTAATTTAAATTTATTTAATCAGAATTACGAAATTATATTTTGATTTCTAGTCCTAATTAGGTATTTGATGGGTTATTGTCGGTCATGTTTATTTTGACAACAACAACACTGTTTGACAAGCATAGCAATTTTACTCTGATATAAATGAAAGTTAATATCATTTTAAGCCCTTTGAATCAATTTAATCCGAGCTCTGAAATTATATATAGTCTTCTAGTTTTCTATAATTATATTTTGAGTTATTGTCGGCCATGTTTAATGTGACAACAACAACAATGTTTGACAAACACAACAATTATACTCTGATATAAATGATAGATATTATCAATCCAAAGCATTTGAATCAATTTTATCCGGCTCTGAAATTATATATAGTCTTCTAGTTTTCTATAATTATATTATGAGTTATTGTCGGCCTTGTTTATTGTGACAACAACAACAATGTTTGACAAAAATAAAACTTTCACTTTGAGTTAAATAAGTCAACATCAACATCATTAATTTAAATTTATTTAATCAGAATTATGAAATTATATTTTGATTTCTAGTCCTAATTAGGTATATTATGTGGTATTGTCGGTCATGTTTATTTTGACAACAACAACAATGTTTGACAAACACAACATTTATACTCTGATATAAATGAAAGATAGTATTAATCCTAGCTATTTGAATCGTTTTAATCCGAACTCCGAAATTATATATAGACTTCTAGTTTTCTTTAATTATATTTTGAGTTATTGTCGGCCATGTTTATTGTGACAACAACAACAATACCAAATTTTCACTTTGAACAAATAAAAGCCAATATTAATCCAAACAATTTAAATTTATTTAATCACATCATCAGGATTATGCAATTATTTATAGACTTCTTGTTATTAATTAATTTAAGATATATTTAAGATTGATTGATTGATTGGACTGTTGGGCCAATTTCTGGACCAAGTTCAAGATAATATTTGCCGGATAACGCCGAGCCTTTTCTGATGGTTTTGATGCTACTGACAGCGACTTTTATTTTATTTCTAGTACTTTAAGTAATTCCTCTTCGGTTTTTTTTACGTTATTGATTCAACATAAATAGCATAATTGTCGGATGTCATTGAATCGAACGAGCAACTATTATTCGTAGCTATAGTACAGTAGTACAGTAGGTAGTGGAGCTTGTCAAGATCAACATGGTTTTCCGGGTTTAATTACTAAAACAATTGTTCAGCCAAAATGGAAACACGGAACGGCCACGCAATTATGTCTACCTTTAAAAGATTGTAAAAAGAAATGTTGTGAAAAAATTCAATTAGTGAAAAAGTTGATAATTTTTAATAAATATTCGGAACTTTCGCGTATACGAACTACTAATCGCGTGTCTTTCTGGGCTAATTGAAATTACGGATAGAAAACGTATGATTATACAAAAATCGACCACTGCACCACGTAATAGAACACATTTGTCCGTGTACATTTTAATGGTGGACGGCTTGAGAGTGGTAGTTTGCCACAAATGTTTAAGCCGACTTTCGATGTGAGAGACAGAATTTTATAAACAGTTGCTCAAAAATAGTTATCTTCTGTTGAAAATTCGCTTTTTAGCCAACGCAGATAAATAACTTCTACGAATAAGCTTCAGGAAAAAAAATCAAGAAATAATGATCCATTAAACAATTTCCAGGCTACGAAAGTTATTACACTCGCCGACGTAAGAGCACAAGATATTTGCAGTCGGGCTTGAATAGTTCGATTATGTGTAAATTGTATGGTTCGACGTACGCGCCAATCTTACCAGTAACTGAATTAAAATTCAAAAACCCGAAACGGATAGATGTACAAAGTACAATAATTTCAAAAAAAAAATTTACAAAAAGTTTTACAAACCAATCCTGGCTACATCCGAAATCCAATGCAAGTTTTTACAGACGTCAATTATGAACTTACAATTAAACCATTCACAATTCTATGTACCAAATGAAGCTGTTTGATACATGTGGAATGAAGGAATTGCAAAAAGATAGGGAAACTAAATTGCTTCTAGCCAGTTTTGACATCTTACGAGTGAGTCACCAGGTATAGAACACATACTATTGTATAACGAGTATTGTAATGTAAAAATTATCGACTATAAATTTAATTTACCAGGGAACACATATGGCATGTGACCTGGATCATTCCATAATCGAAAGAAAAAAGGAAATATGTGGAATTTTATTCACCATCCTCGTAAATGGTACCAGTTCGATAGGTCTGCCGGTTCATTTCGTAATGGAAAATACAATTCTTGTACAAATTATTTGATCCCTTTGAAGATTGAATTTGATTTTGATTAGAATTGAAATTATTAATTTTTATAGAACAGCCCTTGATGCAGGACAATTATTTGTCGATCGGACGCTCGTTTTTTCCGGATATTCTTACGAACCATTTATACGAAGTAGATTAGTTCAAGCAAATTAAATAATAATTTATCACAAAAGCCAAACATCGTTTAACATAAATTTTGTTAATTTATGGTTTTAAATTAAAAATATCAAATATTTGCTTTTCTTTTCGCACTTCGAGGTAAAAACCCATTTATATTCTAGATTTTAACCAACACAGAGCGAATTACGCTGAAGCTAATCGGTTAATGGGCGCCATTAGCGAGGTTGATTACGTAAAGATGTTGTGCATTCGTGACATCGACATTAGAGACAACGTCAACAAGGTCTAATAAAGTGCTGGCTAGCTATTAAATCTGTTTTATTATCCTAGGGATAAATAAATTTGCATTTTGATACTAAGTCTTAAGCTCACTTAAACTAACTTTGGGTATACATAACAGGACGCGACTTTACAACAGTTGCCGTTAAAAATAAAAACCAATCACAGGCCTAAGTCAAGTCTACGAATTATTTAAAAAGATTGTTGACATGTTCTAGACAAAAATCAATTGCCTTTGTTAGACTGCCTTTTCCGACTAAAGCAGCTAATCGCGTTAGTGCTTTGTAGTTCAATCCTCTGTTGGCACAATCAGTACGAATATATGTTCGGTTAAATGTGTACACCCAGCATGATGGTTTACTCACATGTATACCGATAATAATATTGAAAATATTTCAAAAACAAATTAAAGCATTTTTCCTTTGTATTTGCTTGTCTACACATAATTTAAAATCGCTCATTTGAAAGATAGAGTTCTTAATTAGTTTCCTTGAATGATTTTATACAGTTCATCATTATATCAATATCCTTAGAGCTTTTATATTCTCAACACAATCACTGATAACGCTTTAGTAGAAAAGGAAATTAGGTGTATCTGAAAAAGAAGCAGATTAATGAAGGAATAAATTTGTCTATCGAGTGTTATGTGTTCACATCGTTACCCAACAAAGGTAAATTTACCTGACTTGATATTGTATTCCAAATTGTTTATACATCTAAACGCTGTTAAACGATATATGATTACAAATATGTTGTGATTTAAGATGTTTAATACTGTGAATACGGTACGAAACATTAAATAGCAATCGGAAGACGGGTAGGAAGTAATTTTCAATACGTTGCAAGTTCTATTCACAATTTGTATTTGAACTTTTTACAAAATTTACGTGGGTTTTTTCTTTTATATCGACACTTTCGTTAAAGCAACGTTTAAATAGTCGTATTTAGACAAACGTTCTTGGAAATAAAATTTATTGGATTAAATATTTATTTGACGTACCGTTTTTATCTACCTCCATAAATATGTTTACTACCCAAAGAATTATTTATAGAAAATGTACTTGTAAATCTCAACTGGCAGATTAAGTTTATCAACAAAAAATATGTAAATAAAAAAATTTTGAAACTCAAAGTTTTATCTTAGCAAACTAAAAAATTATAAATAAAATTCTTGGTATCGCTAAGCAACACCAGGTAAATCGTATACAAATTCATTAAAATTAAATATTTGATTCAAATCATATTTCTAAAACTACTTAGATTTTCATTTCAATACTATTAAATTGATTTTGTTTTTCTATTTATCTAATTCCAGGTAATTAACGGTTAGTGAACTATTGTAAGTATATCTTAGTGTTTAGAATAAATCGGTAGTGAAAGTGAAGGTGAAAAATTTAAGTTGCAAAAGTTACGGATCTGATATTTTATTTTATTTTAGAAAATCAAATCGTTATACAGTAGGTTTCGTCCTTTCGGTATTTACAATAAACTGGTTAGTTTGAATTATTTAGTGTTCTGATCTGGTTTTCATCTGTTGAAGGCGATGCTCTAAAAAGAAACATTTCCTATGATGCAAGTACTTAACAACTAACCAATTGGCATCTGAAAATAATAGTAGCTGAATTTTTTTAGTCCAGCATTTGGCCCATGCCATTGTCTCCAACAAAGATCGTTGAATGAACGATTTTTTTACAAAGTTTTCTAAAAACTTATGAACTTTGCACTTCGGATTGCCTATTCATTTTAGATATGCCCATTCCCATCCAAAAAATATAGTGGCGGAATTTAGAATAATCAGAAATTGAATCAACAACAACGATAGTAGTTGGACCAGTCATTAATTAATCTAAAATTAAATTGTTTATGTAACCTACGAAATTACCAATTCCCTCAACTTGATTTTGCGCCAGCTAGTTAAATAAGAAGAATTACAACATACTGTTAAAGTTAGCCGACTCACTCAGCCGAAAATCTTGATAATGCAGGTTCGGCTGTAACAATTAAAATTTTTCAGCCGAGAAATGTCGGTGATGCAGATTCGACTTTAACTAGTAATATTTACCAGCCGGGAAATGTCGATAATACAGTTTAAAACAATGCAGATTGTCCGCTAGTAAAGTCGGAAAGTCAGACTTGTATACATAGCCAGCCTAAAAATGTCGGTAAATCAGATAAATACATTTGGTGTTAAATAGTAATTTTTTCTTTAATCCAAAATGTTTAGTTCGTTGCATCAAATGCTTTAAAACTATAATACAAAACTATTTTACCACTGAGACAACTCGAAGAAATACATATATGAACCAAAACCTCAAAAATTTCTGGTCAATTTTCATGTTGGGAGTTCGGGAAAACTCGATTGAATATATCGCACACACAAAATTTGCAAATTTCTAAATATTGACCGTTTAAAGTGTCATGGCTGGAAATAGATAAAAATGATAGGTCTAAATAATACTCAGATGTAGAAAAAAATTCAGGTTAATTTTCATGTTCAAAAAAATTTGTTTGTATCTGCATTATCGGCATTATTCGGCTGTCGTTTATTCTTAACTAAATTTAATCTGCATTATCGGCATTTTTCGGCTGGGAATTTCTGAGGATTTCTTAACGATTTTATAAGTTTTATTCAATCGAGTTTTCCCGGACTCCCAACATGAAAATTGACTTGAAATTTTTTCCACATGTGAGCACTATTAAGACCTATCATTAGAATCTATTTCCAGTCATAACACTTTAAGCAGTCAATTCTTTCAAATTTTCAAATTTTGTGTGTGCGATATATTCAATCGAGTTTTCCCAACATCAAAATTGACTTGCATATTTTTCCACGTATGAGCATCATTAAGACCTTTCATTTGAATCTATTTCCAGCCATGACACTCGAGTTTTCCAGGACTCCCAACATGAACATTGACCTGAATTTTTTCTTACATGTGAGTATTGTTTAGACCTATCATTTGAATCTATTTCCAGCCATGACACTTTAAACTGTCAATTCTTAGAAATTTTCAAACTTTGTGTGTGCGATATATTTAATCGAGTTTTCCCAGACTCTCAACATGAAAAATGACCTGAGGTTTTTTCCACATATGAGCATCACTAAGATCTATCATTTGAATCTATTACCAACCATGACACTTAAAACGGTCAATTTTTAGAAACTTTCAAATTTTGTTTGTCAATCGAGTTTTTCCGGACTCCACACATGAAAATAGACCTGAAACTTTTTCCACGTATGAGCATCACAAAGACCTATCATTTGAATCTATTTCCAGCCATGCCACTTTAAACGGGCAATTTTTAGAAATTTTCAAATTTTGTGTGTGCGATATATTCAATCGAGTTTTCGCCGACTCCCAACATGAAAATTGATATGACGTTTTTAAAGTGATATTCAATAGAAGGCGCTTTATTTGAAATATTATCTGGACATATCACTATAGATGCATTTCCCATTTAACCTTCTCAAACATCTAATAAAACACTTAGAAAAATTTGCTTTGTTTAATTTGTTTTAAATGTTTCGAATTAAAAATTCTTATTTTAATTTTTGTAGTTGTTTTTTAGGAACAGCATAATAAAAATTTCTAATATAATTAATTGATTTCCGACATAAATCTTGTATCTGCATTATCGACATTTTTCGGCTGAACATTTTCGGCTAACTTTAATAGGGTAATTACAACCAATTCCATTATTAAAGACAAATTTTTCTCCCAAAATTTTTAGAAAGTTCGTAATCAATTTCTTCGTCTCTCTATACAGCCTAGACGAAAATATAATCCGGTTTAGATAAGTTTTGCAAAATTTAAATCGAAAATGACGAACTCTGGCAAAAAACTGTTTTTTTAGCAAAAACTCGGCCCAGTATCGGGATGAAACTTCATACGTAATCTTTTTTCGCACATTGGAATATATTAGTTAATTTTGGCCGAAATCATAGGAGCTTTTTTGTTTTCCACCGGAAGTGACACCTTCAATAGAGGCTTTTTCGTTGTTGGTAAATATTTTAAAAAGTATATCATTTACGAGAAAAGCGGTTTAAACTAACAGATTCTAGATTAATTTTGCAACAATACGAGCTCAACTCATTTTTATAAAATTTAAGCGGAAACGACAAATTTTGTCAAAAAAAGTTTTTACTAAAAATTTGGTTCCTGTGCAACCCATACGGATTGCTTGATCGGAATGAAACTTCATACCTAAGCTTTCTCCATTGGAAAATTTTAGTGATTTTTGAACGTGATCGGGCCAGCAGAACAGACAGATTTCTTAAGAGGTTTTTACAACGTTTTTGTAAATATTTTGAAAACTGTTTAGAATTTGCGAAAAAACGATTAAATAAAAAGATTGTAAATTATATTTCAAACAATATTAGTTCACGAGTTTTGATGAAAATATACAAGGTAACGAAACGTGGATTCGGATAGTTAAAAAATGAATTTTATTAGGCAAATTTTTACGTCAATACAATTTCAGGTATAATCTTACTCTCCCTCGAAACCAACAATTTTTCATTCTTATACTAAAATAAAAGTTAATGTCAGTATTCTCGTATAAAGAATTTAATTAGAACGGAAACATGATTTGTTGATGTTGCAATAGTATGGCGTGTGCAACTACGTTTTGCTAACTTGAATTTGGTTGGCTCACCGGTTGACGTGTATAGATCCACGGCCCGTGGGTCACGTTTTGAGGGTAACCGTGTGAATTTCTGGTATGCAGCTTAAGATCCCCTGTTGTTGAGCTGGTTTCTGATGTCGCACTTTATAGAAATGGATTGCGATTAAGATAATCGAGAAATCGTTAAAATCAAACTTATGATTGCGAGATCGGTGAGTCCTAATTTTTCAGATGCAGGCTGTGAAGATAGTCTGGGTTTGTCTTCGTACTTTTTTCTGTTATATTTGACTGAAGCACTAATGGTATTATTCAGGTATTTTTACCTTTTGGTTCTGGCCTCAATTGTGTGATTTATTGAACTTGGTGTGTCAGCTGAGGTTTAAGTGTGCTTGAACAATCTTGAATTTTCTGTTGATGATTCGGCCTGGTACCTGTTTAACTGTTACTAGCGGATTGTTGTACTCATAGATGTTTAAGGGTGTTGTTCTCGTCAAAACACAGGATCTAGGAAATGAAAGAGATGATACTTATTCATTTATGTTTTTTATATGGGTCTTGTGTATTTTTTTGCCTGAAGCGGTTGGGTAGCTTGGTTATTTTTAGCTACTATTTCCTTCATAAGTTTTAGGCTCTGCTTTTTTAAAATTTTCTCTCCGTAAATTGGATTGTTGAGAGTCTTGAATCCTTTGTACTACGTATTCATTCACTTTGACCCTGAAATTTAGTAAACCCTGATATAGTTGATGCGGTTGGTTCTAGTGAAGAATATGTCACTGGGTTTCCTCCTGGTGACTGAATGTATTGTGTTGTTGTACCTTTCTACAGCAATGCAGACTAGGTCCTTTATGGGGAGATCTTTATATTCATCCATTAGGCATATTGTGATCTCGATGATTGTTGAATGTATCCATTCAACCGCCCCGTTTACCTCGATTTTTGGAGAGGTGTGAGGTAGATTTGTATTCCTAGTGTTTTTATGTAGTCAGAAATCATGGGACTGACGAAACTTGAATCGTTATCCATTATTATTACTTTTGGTACAGTGAAATAGTGTTGGATTTTCATGATCCTGCTTCTTAGATGTGTGGCTGGTCTATAATATGGTTTCGTGAACCTGGTGAATTTATCTATGAAGGTGATGCATTTTTCTTTCTTCATGTTGACGATATCCATGTGTATGATCTCCGATCGATAGGTCGGGATTGGTGTTTGTTGCAATTTAACTTTGTCGGGATGACGGTCGTATTTTTTTGTATGACAGGTCTCACAGTTTGGTGTATATTTTCTTATCAGGCTTGCCTGGCTTATTTGAGGAACATAATATTTTTATTTTCTTGAAAATTTGTATGGGCTCTTTTACGCTCTGCCTGAATGATGTTGAATTTATTCTCTTCGCATTTTATGTTCTGCACGATCCTTTGAGTTAGTCGAAGTTTGTACTCACTAAGATGTTCCGTGAATATTTCTTGTAATATCTGGGTTGTTCTTCCGGAATTTTAACTCCGTTGATCGTGCTTCTTTGTATATCTGTCTTAGGCGGATGAAATGCCTGTCGTAGGATGGGGTTCCTCACAGGCATACACCTCTTTTTTTCCGAAATGATTATTTGATTTCTGAATACATTTATTGGTGCATCACAGTATGGTATCAAATTGGTGTTGTCCTGCTCTGCGCTATAATTGTCTCATCTGTTGACAGCATATTTGTCTCTTATTCCAATCTTGATAATGCATCTGCTACCTTGTTAATGGATCCGAGTTTGTAAATTATTTCACAATTATATTCTTCCAGACGTGCTTTTTACCGTTTTAATTTCGCGCTGTGGTTACGATGACTTAGTGAGAAGGTTAGGGGTCGATGGTATGTACTGATTTTTATGTTTTTTACGTCATAGGTAGTTTCGCAGGCTATCCAATAACCAGATGATAGCTAACATCTCCTTCTTATTCGAAGCATAATTTTCTTCTGTTCTATATAACGATCTTGAGATGAATGTGACAGGTCTGTCCTTACCGAGTTCACCCTGCGATAATACTGCTCCAATCGCTGTATCCGACGCATCCGTTGTTAATATGAATGGCTTCTCAAAGTTAGGGAAGATCAGTATTTCTGTTGAAGACAATAATTCTTTGAGTTGTCGGAATTCGTAGATTTCTTTCTCTGAAAGGTTGATTTTGAACTTTGTTGACGCATTTGCCTTGATTTGAGAAATTCCTCCCCTGGTGAGGCTTGTGAGCGGTTTCGCTAGCTTGGCGAAGTCCTTTATAAAGCGTATGACATCAACCCAAGAAATGACTTTAGATCGCAATTGATGATTGGATTGCACGCACCTTCCGTTCGTTGGGTTTTATACCCTGGTTGGTTATGACGTAACCGAGAAATTCGGTTTCACTCTTGAGGAATTCCGTTTTGTTAAAGAACACGCACACATTCGCCCATTCCAGTTTGGAGAATATCTTCTCTACATTGTATAGGTGTTTCTATTCCGTGTTTTCTCCAAATATGATAATCTCATCAATATAGATATAACATATTTTGACAATGAACGCTTTTAGCACATTGTCTATCCTTCTTTGGAAGATGGCTGGTGCGTCTTTTAAACCAAAAGGAAGCCTTAAAAATTCGTATATTCCGTTCATTGGTGAGAATGAGTCCTTCATCCAAATCTGATGAAAGGCGGAGATGAGGTCGATTGTTGTGACGAAGTTAGAGTTTCCGTGCTTTGCCGCAGTGTATGTAAAATGTCTGGAGTTGGGTAGGCATCTGATACTGTTACGGATTTGACTCTTTTAAAATCAATGAACATACGGTATTTACGTATACCGGTAGCGTCCAATTTTTGCTCCACTACCCAGATTGGAGCGTTGTAGGGGCTCTTGGAAGGTCTTATAATACCGTCACTTAGCACCTGTTCGAATTGGGTTTCCACTTCACCTTTCATGTTTACCGGGTACATGTAAGATTTGAAATATATGAGTTCCTTTGTTATTGTTTTAATCTCTGCTCTTACATCCGTTTCAATGATTTCATGGTTGTTAACCGGCCCGAATAGTTTTTTGAATTATAACAGCATTACTTGTAAGTTCTGTTTTGTCTTTTGCGAGAGATGATTGTCTCGGATTTCCAGATTGTTGACTTGTGATGATTGCCATTCCTTTAGTGGTATATTTATGTTTGATCCTAGAGTTAACGTCTTATTTTTCCTGTCGATTATGGCCCTTATTTCTTTTAGGGTATCATCTCCAATTATTCCGTCGAATGATTGAAGTCCCGGTAATACGAAAAATTCAAAAATTCTAACACAACTTGGCCTTTAGGTCGAGTCTTAAAGGTACATCCCGGAGCTGATCAACATATTCGAGTAGTTACCTTAAGGATAAAAGGAGGAATAATCCAGCGTGCTGTGACGAAGCTTAGCCGATTACCTATGGAAGGTTCTTAATAATTGAAATCTGTTGAATTAATAATTCAAGGTGTCCCATAATGTTGACGCTTTACCCAACCCTTATATATTAATTATTGGTGTCTTACCCAACCATTGGATTATATATATTTGTCTCTTTCCTTCAACTCTTTTTTCCTTTGTTATTTTTTTATATATACAATTTTTTTATTTTATGTAGTAATAGTAGTCGAGTAAAAAATTTAAAGCAAGAAACATCAAATTATACGAATAAATAATTATTAATTATTAATAAATAATCTAAGTCGAAGTGTACATTTATTGTTGAAAGAAGACGTCATACAGTCCACATCGCAACATACTGCATTTGGTTTAACAAAAATTTACAAATTTTAATCCACATGGCACAAAACAAAATAAAACTTACTCATTAATAAATTCGTCATTCAAAAATTCGAATGATTCTAGAAAGAGGATATATCTTTATCTTTTTTTTATAACCACTGCCTCTTTTTGATGCGCATAGTAGTCGGCTATATTTATTCATCTACCGATTCTTCTATGAAATACCTAGAATTTCATTAATTTCACCAAAAATTGGGACTTGCCTCATTTGCGAAGCTTAGAAAAATTATTTCACAAGCGTTAATAAATATTTGTAAATCGATGCGATTACGGAAAAAGCATTAAACTATCTCCAATGTTAAGTTTGAGACACGCCTAGCCATTGCTACTTCATTTGCCGAATCCAAAGAAATAATTTCAAATTTGTAATATTATGGAAATTACAATTTATTGTCCGTCACGCCAGCAGGAACCATATCAGCCGGAACCAATCAAATATGGCATAAGTAGCACGATGCATTGAGCATCATTGTGCAATATATGCTTTTTAAGCCGGAACCGTATAATTCAAGCCATAACCTGCTAAAGCCACCTAGAACCATATAACAGCCAAACCAACTATGGAACAAGTAGCCCAATGCATTGTGTATCATTGTGCACTATTCAATTTTTCAGCCGGAACCTTATAAACCCTGAATCAATCGGTATTTCGGAAAAAAACCTTACAAATTAAGTCGGAACCATACCCTCTACAGCCAAAATAACTATGGCATAAGTAGCACGATATATTGCGCATCATTGTGCACTACGTTTTTTCAGCCGGAACCTTATAAGTCCAACCAGAACCTTATAAAGCCAGCCAGAACTATACTACAGCAAAACTAACTAGGGCATAAGTAGCACAATGCATCGTGCTGCTTGTGCCATAGTTAGTTTGGCTGTAGAGGGAATGGTTCCGGCTGAATTTGTAAGGTTTTTCCCCCGGAAAAACTGTGTGTTCCTGGATTTATAAGGTTTCGGCACTCCATTAGTTTGGCTGTAGTATGGTTTTGGCTGGCTTTAAATTATAAGGTTCCGGCTGAAAAATTATATAGTGCGCAATGATGCACAATGAATCGTGCTACTCATGCCATAGTTTATTTGACTGTAGTATGGTTCTGGCTGGCTTTATAAGGTTCTGGCTGGAATTATAAGGTTCCAGCTGAAAAAACGCATAGTACACAATGATGTACAATACTTCATGCAACTTGTGTCATAGTTAGCTTGGCTGTTATATGGTTCTAGATGGCTTTATCAGGTTCTGGCTGGAATTATAAGGTTCCGGTTGAAAAAAGTATGTATTGCAAAATGATGCTCAACGCATCGTGCTACTTGTGCCATACTTGTTTGCTTCCGGCTGATATGGTTCCGGCCGGCGTGACGGACACAGAATTTAGAGAGTTTGATTCAGGCGTTAATGTAAGTCACATTTCATTTCACATTGGCTCATAGTCCAAATTTTTTTTAAAACATAGTGGAACCGTTTGGACTGGTTTCAATTTTAATGGATCAATGTAATATGATAAAAAATTTAGAAAACACTTGGATAAATTTAATTTTAATTTTTTTTAAAAACCACAAGTGTTGAGACTTAATGTTTATTCTAGGATGACGAAACAAAGAAATTTTCAATCGTTAAGAGATGCTACGTATTGAGAAATAATTTAGATTTGTTCTACTAGTTCTAAGATTGTTAAATTCACTCTGAATTTATAAAAATATTAATTTTAAGACTCTTGTTGTATTTATTATGCACATGTAATATCACTACTTTCTTGGAAAGGAAAAGCGAGTTTATCGAGAAGTTTGGCCTTCCAAAAGATGTCGCAGTGCAACAAAGATTATAAGATCGTTATATTCTAAGATCGTACAGTTACAAAATACAGGATTAAGAATTTTATTTGTCACGCGTCTATAACCTAGTGGGCTTCCAGTTTATAGATACATATAGTATTTCAATAGGATACTCAAATAATTACCAGATCTAATCCATGTGCAAAAGTAATGGAAAGGAACATACACGAAAAATAAGTTCTGAATAACAAAATTCATTATTAGGCCATTGCAAACGTTATTTTTTTCGAAGGGTTAACAAAAAAAAAATTATTTTACTGCCAAAATATAAAAAAGTAGGTGTGGCTACATAAACTTCCCTGAATATGTATACCTTTAGAAATGAGATGTGCTTGTTAAGATTTATGATATGTGGTTTGATTTTAATATTATGTACATACAAGTCAAATACGATAAAATAAACAAATTGTATTTTTGATGTACGCAAGGGAGTTCAGACGCCGTATATTCGTTTAAAAATGTTTGTAAAAAAACGCAATTTGAGTAAACAATGTCAGATTATTATTTTGAAGCTCTTTAGCAGATACAAACATGGTGAAATTAAATATGGACCATTTCATTTTATTACGTCGTCGAGTACAATGTACTGTGTGGCAGGTACAGTGGAATTCCCTCGACAGAAAATAGTAGATGGAAGAATATATTTTAGAATACTAAAGTGATTTCTATTTGTATTTTACACTGTGTATCAGGATTTTTGCTGTTTTATAGAAAAAGCAAAATTTTTATTTATTTAGGGTATTGTCCTCCAAAGAATAATGATTCGTTTACGTATATGTTATGTTTATGACATAACACAACATACAAAGACAAAACGATAGGAGTAAAATTTTTAAAAATAACGAACGAATGGTCAGATTTTATTTCTGGCTGTGAACAACGACGAAAGTATGTAATTTATAATTGTCAGGGTTTGTTCAAAATTATGCCTTTTTCAAATATAAAATATTTAAATTTGTTACTTACAATTAGGTACAGTTCGACATACAAATTTTTTAATTATATATTTGGAAGAAATGAAAAATTTTTCTTTTTAAATTTTTTATGTTGATTTTAAGCATGTCGGAATCTTTAGTTTACATTTCATTATTTCTAAAAACTCGTGTCTAATAAAAAAGGTGTCATGTTATGTGTTTTAAAACATCAATTTTCTGGGAAATCGCCTAGATATGATAAATAAAATATCCTAATTATAAAATCTAAGGTTAATAAAATCAAATTTCCAACACGAGGAACAACGGATTTCCGTTTTCAGAGAAAAACGGAAATATTTGTTTTTTTGTGAATTTTAAAAGTTAAAAAAAACACCTCGTTATAAACAGATTTGTGTTTGTGTCGAATTGTAATTAGCGATATATTTTCTATAACTACTAAAGTATCAATTATTGGAACACCATGGACTCATTACTGCCGATTTGATTATGAAATATTCATTTAAATGCAAAACAAAATTTTATCAAATAAATTTTACGTGATTGCGTACACAACTCGTCTATAACGTAAATAACGTCGACTACTCGTAGACAATGTCGAGTATTCATAAACAAGGTCGGCTGTTCGTAAATAACCTAAAAATGATATATTTTTACCTCCGATCGACATGAAACTTTCACACAATGGTCTTTAGTAGTGCGATTTTTTTACAGTAGGTGGCGCATGAGTCACACTAAAAATATCGCTCAACCGATTATATTGAAATTTTGCCCGTGTATAAGTTGCATGGACAGAACCAACCTAACGACATTTTTGAAGTGGTTGTACTCCGGAGTCTAAGGTGCACGCACAAATTTATCTAAATTTAATTTTTTTTAGATACTTTAACGGGAATGAGTTAAGGATAAAGATGGTATGAAATGCTTGAATCCGAGGGGTCCGTCTCCTAGGTCATCGGGGCCTTGCTTATAAGTTGCCACACCATTCATCCAATCGGTTTCAAACAATGTATAGGGGTTTTATACCAATGAGCAGGGTTTCATAATTTTTTTGAAGTACTCGGGTCCCTGGTGCTCCGTACAAATATGTTCCAAAATTCGCAAAAGTTGCATTGCATACTAAGCAAAACTATCAAGAAATTGTTTTTTATAATAATTAGATTTCCTACACTTCTAACAAAAATATATGGATCGCATATAAATGATTTATCTCGAGTCAACAGTAGAGCATACTGTTGACCCTGACATTTTGTGCGAAATGGATTGCGTAATCAATCAGTTAAGTAGATGCATCTAAATAAATTGATGGACTCAATCAAATATTTAATAATCTAAAATTAATTAATTTGAATTTGAAATTAAATTTTTGCAAAAAATATATACTAATAATTTAAATAATCACTGGCAGCGATTGTTATCTATCGACGTCGCTCAACTGACGAAGGCGGACATTCGATAATAATAATAGTACGAAACAACGATATCGATAGGATAGCAGTATTGTTGAATCTGTTTAATAAAACACATTTCTTGGACTGTGTGAAACTTAGTTCAACCATCAGAAGCGCGCCGCACAACTAAATAAAAGATGTAACCTATGTTAATTTGATACGTGGTCGCATGCACCAATCTATCGTTTACATACCGATAGCCATACGGAGATAGACTGATGTTCCATATTCAACTTTGCAGCTATCGTAGAACGCTTGCAGTTGTACGTTAATCCAAAAGGCAAAACTTTTCGATTAACTTGTAAGCTGGTTTGGTATTCTATACTACGGTATTCTAGAAGAAGTGATTCGTTCCAATGAGATTTTAGCTTCCACAGCTGCTGAGTGTAGGTTTTGCCTAAGATAATCATACCTAAGGTAATTCTGTCTGTTCAAATAACTTGGCTAGATCTGATAGGATAGTTCATCTAGTTAGAACCTATTGTCGAACGGGCATGATGAATGTGAACAAAATCAAAAATCTGATCCACAAAACCATAAATTTGATCAAATAGTAAAGATATTACGCACGATTTTAAAGAAATTGTAATAAATAGATAAAGAATCGAAAAGAAGCTGGATCAAATAGTAAACAAAATATTTGGCAAACAAAATGGTGATGTGTAAGCGATACGAAGCAGATGGTCGAGTATTCACAGTGGGGAGCAGATATTGGAAATAGCTGTCGATAATGAGTTGGAAACGGATGATTGAGATCATGGAGTGGGTGCCATTTGTCGGAAGAAACCATTGAGATTTCTGGAATCGTGTGGTGGCAAGGAAATCTCAGCTGTGGATAATAAGCTGATCCAGCTTGAAAATGAAGAACAATTCAACCGGGATATTGCCACAGCTCAAGAAGAACGAATAGAACTACTCGGGATTTTAGATGCTCAATCGGATGAAGAATTGACGCCGCAGAGTGAGCCATTTGTTGGCCAGCGCGAATCGAAAGAAGAGGTGTTCATGGTGAATGAGGAAGGCGGCGATTTACCTGGTGGAGATGATGTCAACGATTTTGGCGCAAGGACTATTTATGCTACAGAGAATAATGGTAAACTAGATGAAAATAATGATACTGTTGCTGGAGGTGTCGAAGTTAACATGCAAATTAAACACGGATTGGAGTGCAAAGATGATGTCGATAAGTATGACTTATAGGAAAATGAGAAACTCGTTGCAGGTACGGCGGTGCTCTCGCATGATGCTGAAGAGCAATGGTTTAGAGGGTCATAAAATGAATGAAAACCGGGCGGGACAAATTAAGACTTGTGGTGTGATCAACTCAGGGTTCCTCAACAGGAGAAGATACCGGCCAATTCAAGTAAAAGTTAGAGAGTGTCACCAATAGTAACTCTTAGGATAGCGAAGGTCATATTGATTGTAGAACATGGAGAAAAGTAAGAACGAACAAGAACCACAAGGAGGGCGAACAGTAGAAAGGTGGTCTATGGGAGTGATGTACAATCGAGTGAAAAATCGAGAGGGACAGACAAATTTGGAAAAGATATAATATTAAAGTTAGCCGGAAGATAAAAAAAATCGATAGTGCAGATAGTATCTTAGATTCGGGCTAATCGTGGGAAAATTCTGATGGGAATGCAGGGTTGTAATTTAGCAAAATTAGGTCGATATTGACCAACATTATGGCCTTTCAAATAACCATAGTGGCATCAATGACAAAGCACGTTATTTTTGAACGAAAGGTCATTCAATGCATTTTCGATATATTGAATTAGCGATTAGTTAGCGAAATTTTGCAAAATCACACACTCAGAATTTCCGCTAATTCATATCACATTAAATTTAATTTTTTATCGAATCGGACATCGACCACACACAATTCTAGCAAAATATTCAAATTGCTTAGCATTTCTTGTTAAATATAGATATCTTTTCGGCTGATAGGTTTTGCTATAGAGGAGCATTAATCAACGGATCGGAATTGATTACTTTCGGCTAAAACATCTACGACACTATCTACTGGGTGACTGACACGAAGTGTTACCAACTTCAAACTGTCATTGCTGTCAAACCAGAGATGACAAAGCGCTCAAATTTACACTAATGACAAAAGCATTTTAGTGGGAAATATTCAGAAAAAACGTTATCAGTGAAGGCCAAATTGGCTCGGAATCCGCGCCGTAGCGGCAGAAAAATGGCTCGTGTGGCGAACATTTCGCTCAAACGGATGCAGCACATATTGAAAGATCATCTTGGACTAAAGGCCTTGAAGTTCTATAAAATGCATGGTCTCACCGATGCTCAAAAAAAGTTAGAGTGGAAAGAGCAAAGGAATCGTAACGCTTGCACGAAAATGGTGATTTGCCGAATTTGGTTTCCTCCGATGAATCACCGTTCGTTATTGAGCAATATGTGAACAAGCAAAATAACCGGATTTACTTGCCTGGCCGTACTACTGAAACCGATGGTGATGGTTTGGGCCGCATCAAGATAAATGCTCAAATATGTCGGGATCATGGGCCGCAGAGCCTGGACATTTCAACAGGACGCCGTGTCATAAAGCGCGCGTCAATCAAGATTGACTGAGAAACAACGTTCTGTGGTTTATTTCCACCTTTCGCCGGGAATTGACCAAAATACCGCAGAATCACTTTCGTGCTGCATATAATAGCTTTGTCGGCGGTTTAAAGACCATAGTCGCGGCTAAGTGTGACCAAATCAAAAACTGCTAATGCAATTCGAACACTTAAATATTTGTGAACATTTTATACTTTGATTCAATAAAATTCATCAAAAAATAAAAATTCCGGGGCGTTTTGTTTTGGTGACACTTCGTGTCAGCCACCCTGTACATTACGGAAAATGTTTGCTTTCGGCTGGATAATTTCGGCTAATTTTAATAAGGTGGAAAAGAAAAAATGGCGATGAAGAGAAGGGATGCGTAGCGTGCAAGCAATGATGGAATGGATTATTATGAAAGATGTGTTTGAGATACAGTGCAACATGGAGAATAACGGCATTATTGAGCGGCGTTGGGAAACGAGGACGAATATGAAGTTTGACAGAGGCGGTTTTGATCCTTTTCGGGACGAACAGACCTATTGGTTTGACGAGGCGTTCATTCTACAAAAAATGCTGAATTATGGTTTAGAACTTATCTAAAAATTGTATGCGATATTGGTGACATCTGGAGTTTAGCACTAGTACTATATAATTTTATATCAGTTTATTGGGTAGCAGATTATAAAAGTCTCGAACAAAACATCTAGGTGAACCTAGAATATTCGATGGATGTTAATTAAATACGAGTGCAACAAACAAAATAGGTCAGCCTTTGTGTGACATTTGGGACATTCTGTACACGTTAAAAGCGAAAAGCACATACCATTCTAATAAATTCATATACATTGGTATATACGTTCATTCCCATTCGTAATAATTCAGTTAAACTACTTGCACTCAATAGACGGAAATGGAAATAATCTTATATCGGCTGCCACATTAGACCGAGTGTTTTTATGACATCGTTCTCCATAATTTTAAGATGAAATTCACGGAAATCTTTAGGGAGAGATTCAAGACTATCAGGGCAGTGTGATTTGACCAATATTTGCGTAGATCAAATTCTTCCTTTTTCAAAAATAAAATTAGAGTATCCCGCAGTTTTACACAGTCTTGAATGTATGTAGACAATGTATGTAGACAATTTTATTTAATGTTTGAGCAGCCAAATGTTAGGGAGCTGTTTCAACTGGGCCGAGGATGTACCATACGTCACTGTTGTTAACGTATAGACCTGCAGTTCTTTTTTTGGCTATCGTGCCAAAATCTACATTGAAATTTGTGATCTGATTCATGAAGTGCAGTTGAACGATGCGTCTTAGAAATATCTGCAGTGAAGACGTATTTGTGTTTATGAAATTTTATTATATTGAAAAACAGATCAGGCTATATGGTGAGATCAACCATCAGGATATGATTGACACATACACAATGGTGTGGTGGAAACTAATGTGGATATTGTAGTTCACGTAACTCGATATGTTGCATGTGTCTGAGCTACTGATATTTTGCAATAAATCCATTGTAAGGTTTCTGAAGTGCTTGATCCCGATCTAATTTTCACTCTAGATGGTGAAACCGTTATGGCTGTGTTTTGAGAGTTTCTTAAAATTGATGGTTCCCCTCGCGACACAGTAGTACTTTGGAAATTTTTTTCACATTCTTGTTCTCTAAAGGTGTGTTTTTAGTTGGAGAGTCGGGCCTTTCCAGATCACAGAATTGTTGAAATTCTGCTCGAGCGACGGGCTATGACAAAAGGTATGGAATAACTTAATTCTTCATTTCTACCAATAATACCTGGAGTATTCTAATAGGAGTTGGATTGTTATTTGTCCCACGGTTGGTGAACCAATCACCATGCATAATTTTCCGTAGACAACTCTTAGCCCGGCGCTAGAAAATTTTAAATTAACAGATTTTTGCTAAATGTGCAAAAGTGGTTACTCTACCAATCAATTATTCATTCCTACCAGTAATTATCTTAATAATCGAATTGAAATTAGTAAATTTGTTTGTTCTTCGGTTTTTGAATATGAAACAATAAACCACTATGCATATAAGAATATATTGGTTCTGTACAGCCCAGACAGGTTGTCTGACCAGGATCAAACATCATAATAAAGCTTTTCTTATACGCGGGGAGATTTCGAGTTTTTTTTAAATCAGTTCACCGTACACGACAGTCTCCATAGGAGCTTTTCGTTTTTGCAAATATTTTGAAAAGTGTACGAGTATCATTAGCATGAAAAACGATTAAGAACTCCTCTTCTAAATTAAATTTTCGCCAATTTCAAATTCGCTTTTCAAAATTTTAGCGGACATGTCGACTTTTGTGCGTGTGTGGTACCATACAGGCTAAATGTCGTTGACGCATCGAACGATCGGGTTGAAACTTCATAAATAAGCTTTCCCACAAACTAAGAGATTCACTGAGTTTAAAACAAAAGCTTTAAACAAAATTTGTTGAGATAATCCGGGAATGAGGAGGTTTGATCAAAATCAATTTTATTTCACCCAAATTTGGCATCTCTACAGCCCAAGTGGATCGATTATTCAAAATCAAACTTCATACTAAATCTTTGTTTCATAAATTCGGAAATCCATGCCAAATATGATAGACTCACATTTATACCGTAGATAATCCGGGAATGAGGAGTTTTGATCAAAAACAATTTTATTTCACCAAAATTTTGCATCTCTACAGCCAAAGTGGATCGACTATTCGAAATCAAACTTCATACTAAATCTTTGTTTCATAAATTGGAAAATCCATGCCCAATATGATAGACTCACATGTATACCGTAGATAATCCGGGAATGAGAAGGTTTGATCAAAAACAATTTTATTTCACCAAAATTTGGCATCTCTACAGCCAAAGTGGATCGACTATTCAAAATCAAACTTCATACTAAATCTTTGTTTCATAAATTGGAAAATCCATGCCCAATATGATAGACTCACATGTATACCGTAGATAATCCGGGAATGAGAAGGTTTGATCAAAAACAATTTTATTTCACCAAAATTTGGCATCTCTACAGCCAAAGTGGATCGACTATTCAAAATCAAACTTCATACTAAATCTTTGTTTCATAAATTGGAAAATCCATGCCAAATATGATAGACTCACATGTATACCGTAGATAATCCAGCAATGAGGAGGTTTCATCAAAAACAATTTTATTTCACCAAAATTTTGCATCTCTACAGCCAAAGTGGATCGACTATTCAAAATCAAACTTCATACTAAATCTTTGTTTCATAAATTGGAAAATTCATGCCAAATATGATAGACTCACATGTATACCGTAGATAACCCGGGAATGAGGAGGTTTGATCAAAAACAATTTTATTTCACCAAAATTTTGCATCTCTACAGCCAAAGTGGATCGACTATTCGAAATCAAACTTCATACTAAATCTTTGTTTCATAAATTGGAAAATCCATGCCCAATATGATAGACTCACATGTATACCGTAGATAATCCGGGAATGAGAAGGTTTGATCAAAAACAATTTTATTTCACCAAAATTTGGCATCTCTACAGCCAAAGTGGATCGACTATTCAAAATCAAACTTCATACTAAATCTTTGTTTCATAAATTGGAAAATCCATGCCCAATATGATAGACTCACATGTATACCGTAGATAATCCGGGAATGAGAAGGTTTGATCAAAAACAATTTTATTTCACCAAAATCTGGCATCTCTACAGCCAAAGTGGATCGACTATTCAAAATCAACTTCATACTAAATCTTTGTTTCATAAATTGGAAAATTCATGCCAAATATGATAGACTCACATGTATACCGTAGATAATCCGGGAATGAGAAGGTTTGATCAAAAACAATTTTATTTCACCAAAATTTGGCATCTCTACAGCCAAAGTGGATCGACTATTCAAAATCAAACTTCATACTAAATCTTTGTTTCATAAATTGGAAAATCCATGCCAAATATGATAGACGCACATGTATACCGGAAGTGGTAGTCTCCTTTGGATTATTTTTAAATTTTGCAGTGATGAATAAATTTTCAACTAGGGTTGACCTTGTTGTTTTTATGAAATTAAAGTGGAAATAATGATTGCTTATTACACAGAACAGTTTTTTTTAAATCGGGTAGGTTCAAGTTTTCGATTTGGATTAATTTTCATTGTGGTGTATTCGAGAACTATGTACACTTGACGTAAAAGAAAATATGTTTTTAAATTTTTGATGCAATTTCTTTGGGTGATTTTTTCTAGCGAGCACACTAAATTGAAAAGCCTTTTAGGGCTGAAAAGACTTCTCGCTAAGTTATAATACGTGTGATTTGATTGGCTGGAATTAACAATTTTAGTCCATTAATAATGAGATATATAAGTTATCGTTTTATACTTTAACTTTGCTGGACTTTCAATATTTAAAATTAATTCAGGGTTTCCCAGAATATTTAATATTTTTAATATTAAATATAATAATAATTTTTAATTGAGATTTAGGGAAAAGTATTTAGGAAAAAGTATTTCAATTTAGCAAATAATTTAATTTCAAAATACAAGTCTATCTGCTTTTAGAGCTTTAATCAAAAATACAATATGCGCAGCACACACTTGTCTCAATTTGTTTTATTTTATCTCAATATATGCTAAAGCAATCTTCAACCTACTTCAGTTATATATGCAAAGATTTCCAACACACACAAGACACGACAAAAAAGAAACTTTCAAAAATCATTTAGCATGATTTTTTGTACATTTTTGTTAAGTGGGTTGTAGGTAGATCAAAGCGATAACGCAATACAAGACGAATGAAAAAATTAATATAATTTCGACGAAAATAAACTTAAAACAGACATAACCTGTACAGAGAATATTGCCTAGTATTTTTAGAATCAACCCGCCAGCCATATCATATACAAACGCGACAGGTAGACACACGGAAGCAGGTTTAATATGCTCTTTATGAAATATAACAGGATACCTCCAAACAAATATACAAAACACACAAAAACAGCAAACAGGAAAAGTTTTCAATTTTATTTTCCTCCTTATAACGAGAATAGTATTATGTGTAGGATAACAAAGTCAACAATGAAAATCTTCTGGGAATTATTTTGTCATAATTCTTAAAGATTTGTGTTTAAATTTGTTATTCGTTGTTGTTTATGCAAAACAAATTCCACGCAATTCAAAAATTTTCTTTAACTCGATAAAAAAAAATTATTTTATTTTACGGCGTGCAGAATATACGCTAGAAGCCTTAATCTTGCGTTTACGTTTCCATTGTGTCCAGAATGAGACCAGAATTTAATATTAAAATTTTATTTGATTTGTAACATAATGGTAGCTATAGTACGTCGAAGTTCACGTATATGTATACTCTGGATTTTGATTCCAGACCATCTTGGTGTTTCATTGATGGTGCGCAACTAAAATTCCTTTTCTTTGAAAAATGAAAAATGAAAAATTTCAATAGAAATATTAAAAAAGGTTTATTCAAAATAACGGAACTGTAAAATCACCGTTTTATAGATATCTTTTGTGGCTACCGGAAGTTGGTGATAAGCCCTAACGAAGTCTATCTTCGAAAACACTATACAAGCACGAAGATTTAAAGAGAAGTTTTGAATATGAGGCAGAGGGTAACGGTCAGGTACGATTATCACATTCAGTCTTCTATAATCTCCGCATGGTCGCCACACATTGCTATCTCGCGTCGGCATAGAATGTAAAGTTGGCGAGACTAAAGATTCAGACGGTATACATAAACCTAACATAGCCATGTGTTCGAGTTCGGAGCGTGCAATTTTATGACGTTGAGCGTCTAGTCTTCTAGGATTACAATTTTGGGTGCGACCTTGTGTTTGACTGGTAAGTCGTATCCTGGTTCTAGAATCAACGTAGGAAATTTGCAAAGAAGTTCCCCGTAATCACCGTTAATGGTACTGGGTCGTGGCGAACACGATACATCCAGACTTATTATTGTATTAATGGACGGATGAGTTTTGTTATCTTTCAAGATATGATTTTGTAAATCTATCGTTAATTCGAATTTGAAAAAAAAAATCGATACCTAGTAGTGGTTTTGTAACATGAACACACGAATGGATGTTTGAAATCTCGACGAAAACCTACTCGTATATCTACCACAACGAGCCGTGTACCAAAAGTTTTATTTGGAGTGCCATTCGCTGCGAATGGGTGCACATCGGTAAACTATTTTGGTGGTATGACTGATGTTGTGCACACAACATGCATATACATCATCAGTCTGCTGCACATCCGGATACCATACACCATGGATTTTGGTATTTACATACTTTTGTATTTTTTGTATGTAAACTGCTTAGGCAGCTGCGTAAATTTTATATAAAAATAACTTAAAGTTAAAAAAATGCTAGAATAAGGTAAAAATTCAATTTAAACACTTGTTCTCATTGATAGGCCGTTTCAGTGGTAACCTATTAATAAGTATTTTGTTAAAGACATCAGACATAGCTCATGCGAACATAACCGAAAGCTGTCTAGTCACAACATTGGTCCTTCGAGAAAACATTTTGAACCGGCTGATAAATATATATAACAACAACAACTAACTATAATTATAGTAATAGTTATACCACAAACATGGACTTGAACACGCTATTAGAACAACAGCAAGCGGTAGCAGACAAGGAGAACAACGAAAAACCTTCCGTTACCTCGAATCAAAAATCACCACATTAAATAGTTTGTATTTAGAATACAAAGTTATACAGACCAAATATTAATATCGTTAACTAATCCGCAACTCAAGCAAAGTCATCAATACTTCGAGTTCAGGGAAAATACCAGAAAAACTTACGAAGCCTTCTTTGAGGAAGTGCGCCGACGACTCAACAGCGGTGCACCAAACACTCCGGATGTACAGCAACAAGGAAAATCATTACACTTTTCGTCAATCGAAACAGAAGGAAACGACTCCAACAGAGACCAGTTTAAAAGGTACCTCAAAAAGCAAGGTATCAAATTGGAAAACCTGTGAAAAAATAGAAGATACGCAAGGAAAAAATGGCCAAAAAGGAAGTTCGCAAAACTGGCCTTTATTCGAATGGAAAGGCAGATGAAACAGATTTCTGATATGGACGAAACAATATATTTGAAGGCTTGCAAAAACAAAGAGAACACTTTAGACTACTTCAGTGAGAGGCATAATAGAAGTCCAATCACCATTACAACAACCAAAAGCTGACAAAGAAATCTTGTTCGAAGTGAAACTTCCAAAAATTGGTATACCACACTTCAACACAGAGCACATGAAATGAATGGCATTTCATGATCTCTTTGACAAGTTAGTGCATAACAACGGAGCACTAACAACCACACACAAGATTAATTATCTAAAAACATACACCGGTGGGCAGGCAACAAAATTAATCAATCACCTTCACGCCATTGGTGAAAACTATGAAACAGCCTGGTCGATTATCCAAGAAAGATATGACAATCGCAGAGCCATAGTAACAAGATACATCCATACATTGATGTCACAAGGAAGCATATGAACCGAATCTGCTTCAGCCATTCGTATGATATACCACACCACCAACGAGTCTCTTCATGGAATAAGAAATATTGGTGTGAACATCGACTCTTGTGATCAAATCATAATATACGTAATAACCCAGAAGCTCGACTCCGAAACCTTAAGATTATACGAGATGTCGCTAACAAACACAAAGGAACTTTAAACTTTAGCCATCTCATGATGTTTTTGGAAAATCGATTTACTGCATTGGAATCAGTTTTCCGGGAAAAAATCATTAATATCCGCAAACCTTCAACCTCATACGACATGTAAAATTTGCCAAAAAATCATCATGTCCAGGACTGCGGAGTTCAAAAACATGAATATATACGAAACAAATCAATTGGTCTCATTATTGGAGCTCTGCAGGAACTGTCTTAAAAGCAACCATTAAACAGTCGAATGCACCCTGAATTAATCATCCAAATAGTGTGGCGGACGACATTATCAGCTTTTACATAACCAGAAGGACAACAATTCAAGAACTACGAATGCAACTAGAACAGCAGACAACCGCAACATATCATTACACACTGGTAAAGAATTAAAAGACCAACAGTACGTGCTGTTACAATAAGCATTAGTCAAAACAGCAACCAACGATGAATACTACAAGTATCTACGAGCAATTATTGATCCTTGCTCACAATCAAGCTTCATTACTTCGAGTGCCAACAACAGGTTGAAAATAACAACAAGCAAAGCCAACATGAACATAACGGGAATCTGCGGAGACCAGAAACAAACCGTAACAAAATCAGCCACACTGGCAATAATTCCGCGATTCAACTCGGAATTTCAATTAACTATAAAAGCCCTTGTAGTTAATAAAATAACTCATGATCAGCCACAGCAAACAATAATCAATCAAACATGGGATAATCTAAAAAACTTACCACTAGCCGATCCAAACTACCACACACCAGGGCCGATAGACTTACTTATAGGAGCGGATTATTATGCGGATATTATCCTACCTGAGCTAGGATGAATAATTCTGGGAAAAACCACCAAATCAGCTAAGTCAAATGAAAACTTAACAGCTGCGATTACCACCGAGAAGAATTCTTTGGAAGAAATTGAAAAAACTCTTAAAAAATTTTGAGAAATCGAAGATTTCCATCCGCCAAGAAAGCAAACACCTCAAGAAGAAAACCCCTGTAAAGAGATATTCCAAAGCAGCGTCAAACGGTCATCATATGGCAGGTACACCGTAAAAATACCATTTGACAGCATTGATGAAAAATAAGGCGACTCAAGAAAGATGGCAGCAGGTAGATTTGTCCAACTAGAAAAACAACTCTTGAAGAACGACGACTTAGCGGCTCAATACAAAAAATGTATGGAAGAATATGAGCAGCTTGGACATATGTAGAAAATTGCTTCAACAGCTGGACCTACATACTATATGCCGCACCATGCCGTCTTCAAGCCATCAAGCACTACAACAAAGTTAAGAGTTGTGTTGGATGCCTCATCCAATGGTCGGTCGCTAAATGACATCATGCATGTTGAGCCAAAATTACAACAAGACCTATTGCTTATTGTTATAAGATGGCGAAATCACAAATACGCATTTATGGCAAGTATGGATCGCTGCAGAAGACTTTCAACGCATACTTTGGCGTGACTCACCACCGCCTGGGAGACTGCAGGAGTACCAATAAAAAACAGTCACGTACGGAACTTCATCAGCCACTTACCTTGCCGTCAGAACACTACAACAACTGGCGGATGGTGAGAAAAAATCATTCCCATCTGCTTACCATGTGGTAAAAACCAATTTTACGTCGATGACCTCGTGACAGGATGTGACACGATGGAAGCACAGATGTATACAAAATTAAAATAGATGAAAAAGGCAAAGATCTAGGGTTTTATTGGAAACCTTGTACGAATATCTTTGAATTTAATGTAAACCTAGGGTGGCTGGCTCCAATAATAATAACACCGAAAATTACAATGCAAAACCTTTGGCTTCTAGGGCTTAGTTAGGGTGAGCCGGTCCCACAAGAAATTGCAAAACAGTTGGATATCCACCTAGAAGAACTTACTCTGCTCAACGAATTGAAAATCCCCAGATGGATAGGATTCACAAGTGAATCAATCGTCGAGGTCATGTATGTGAAGTTAGCCCGAAAAGTAGCCGGAAAAAAATGTGTCCTTGCTAAAAGTTTAATATTTTCGGGCTAGTCCGAAAAATTTATAAACACTGCATTATCTTAAATTCTCATCCCGAAATAATTTTTACATCAGTATATTAAGCTTTTTGATTTTACATGCCGAAATAAATTTGCAAAAAAATTAAATAATACATATATTGTAATAAAACTTAATAAATAAATATTTTGTTTATTTACCATACAAATATATATTATTACCAAAAATATATTATAATAAAAATAATTAAAAACGAAATCATAAATTACGTTACATAGATGTCCACAAACTACTGCAAATGCTGCTACAAAATGTGATTAATATCACCAATCTACAATAAATATATATTCTCATTATCATATCAGTGGGATAGAAGGTTCATATTAAACCGAGTCCGCTCTTAATGATCACAGCATAAAATTGAAATTTTCAGTGTTACAATTTATTCTGTAGCAGATTCCACAGGGATATCCGACCACGGACTCGGGTTAATATGAACCTTATATTTCACTGATACGGTATTGTGGGTATATGCTTCAGATTTCTGGTGACCAACACTAACCTGAGGCATTGGCCGAAGTGGTCGGATATCCCTGTGGAATCTGCTACAGAATAAAATGTGACACTAAAAATTTCAATTTTATGCTGTGATTTGTTTGTGCGGACTCGGGTTAATATGAACCTTCTATCCCACTGATATGATAATGAGAATATATATTTATTGTAGATTGGTGATATTAATCACATTTTGTAGCAGCACTTGCAGTAGTTTGTGGACATTTTTGTGAGTGCAACCACGTAATCCTATGTAACGTAATTTATGATTTCGTTTTTAATTATTTTTATTATAATATATTTTTGGTAATAATATATATTTGTATGGTAAATAAACAAAATATTTATTTATTAAGTTTTATTACAATATATGTATTATTTAATTTTTTTGCAAATTTATTTCGGAATGTAAAATCAAAAAGCTTAATATACTGATGTAAAAATTATTTCGGGATGAGAATTTAAGATAATGCAGTGTTTATAAATTTTTCGGGCTGGCCCGAAAATATTAAACTTTTAGCAATGACACATTTTTTCGGGCTACTTTTTGGGCTAACTTCACATACATGTCGAGGTCCATGGATTTAGTGACGCATCAGAACAGGCATTTACAGCTTGTGTTTATCTGAAGGTAGTCGCTGGAGAGCAAGTTGACATCAGCCTTGTAGCAGAAAATACAAGAGTGGCACCAACAAAACAAAAAGTAACTTTACCACGTTTAGAGTTAAACGGAGCCCTCCTAGCTGCGAAACTACGACAAGAAGTCAAGTAATCACTAAACATACAACAAGCACTAACTTATGCATGGACTGATTCCACGATAGCACTTTCAAGGATACAAGGCGAGAATCAAAAGTTAAAATCTTTCGTTCCCAATAGAGTATCAGAAATCCGAAGCTTGACTGAATCACATCAATGGCATCATATAAAATCAAAAGACAATCCAGCTGATTGAGCTAGTCGAGGAATAACAACAAAGGAACTTATAAATCACAACATCTGGCGGACTGGATCACAAAGGTTAAAAAATAATAAAAATTATCATTCGGTTGAAATATACCCAGAATTTGATGAAAAGCAGAAGCTGAACTGAAACATGCAAATATGGCAACTGTCACCGAGAACGACAACCAGTTCATGCACTTAATAGAAAAAACTTCAAGCTTTATGAAACTAAAACGAATCGTAAAGAATGTAAACATCTTTATCAAAAGATGCAAAAAAGAGAATATAGACGAGCATGATCTACATGAAGCAGAACGTATCATCATAAAACAGACTCAGCGTAATCTTTTCAAGACGGAAATAGTTGAATTGATCAAGAACAAGTCAGTCAATAAAAAAGCAAGTTACTACAACTAATCCATTTTTGGAGCAATATTAAATTCTGCGGGTATGTACTGGTAAATTAAAACAAGACTTTTGGAAGAGATGGAGCAACGAATATCTTCGAAGGCTACAACAAACATCCAAAGTGGTTATATACGAAACCACAAATCAACATGGGGGATCTCGATCTTCTAATAGAAGATAACTTACCCCCTTCTAAAGGGGGGGTAGAAGGGGTAGAGTAGTTGAAGTACATCCAGGAGTAGATGGACATGTACGAGTCGTCTCAGTACACCGCGCAGAAAACTCCATTTACAAAAGAGCCATCACAAAACTCTCAGCTCTGCCAACAGATAGGTGCGAAGATACAGTTGTGGCCAGCGCCGAAAATATTCAACCGAATTTACATAGACGAGCGACAAGAGCAAACACCAACCCAAGGCTATTGCTGTATACACTCTCAATAATCTGCATGCTGGGAGCGGTAGTAGTCCAAGGAACAACAATGAAATACAACATATCACGATTCACCGCTCATCCTGGGATTTACTTTGATAAAATTGATCAAGGTAATCTAATCAACGGTGAGCGGAAGATTATAACGTACTGTAATCTTACACAATATTTGGCTGAACTAGAGACTATCTAGAGCACTGTACTTGACAACTGGACAGATTATGCAGAAACGGGACTAAGCATGGGGTTATACTGATAGCTCCGGCCCACACGGATACCATGAAACACTGCGAAACTATTGTTTCTCAAATAAAATCGTCCTACATTCAGCTAGAGGAGCAAAATAATATAATAAACTCTTTAGGTGAAATCAAAATTGCTCGCCAAAAACGGTTTCCTTTCGATTTTATTGGCACGATTGCTAATGACGTATTCGGCGTGCTTGACCAACGTGCCGATAACGCCTACAATCACAGCATCGAACAATTAAATGCAAATGAACACCACCACCAGAAATTACTACAACAACACATGTCGATATTGGAATCAACGATCAATTTATTAAGCACAATTATTAAGAAACCAGTTAAAAGTCCGAGACATTCACAAATGGTACTTGTTCTTCCCAGTAATTTTTGCGGTTATTACTTGCATAATGCTTAGAAAAATAAAACATCATGTAGTCGCCACCCAGCAGGCTGACCCACTGCCGAAAGCATAAGTGCCCGGGAATATGTTGTGAACACAATATGCATATACATCATCAGTCTGCTGCACATCCGGATACCATACACCACCGGATATAATTTAATTTTAATTGTAATATAAACACTTTTGGTATTTACATAAAAAGAACTTTAATGTAATAAAAATGTGAGAATAAAGTAAAAATTCAACTTAAACACTTGTTCTCATTGATAGGCCTCTCCAGTGCTAACCTATAAATAAGTATTTTATTAAAGACATCAGACATAGCTCATGCGAATATAACCGCAAGATGTCTAGTCACAACAACTTATGTCTCAGCTCCAGTAACTACTAAGAAATTTAATTTAGTTTTTAAGAATCATAACAAATAAGCGACGACTTACTACAGTCCCATCGCTCGTCGATCCTACGATGGGACGATTGTGTTTTCCGATTTTCGTGATGTATCAAAATTCGTATTCCATTTGCAATTCTGTTGAAGACATTTGAATGCTTTATTATGAAATATATGGTGATATCAACAAAGATGTCTACCAGAATTTCTGCTTCTCGATCGTGGTGTCGTTTTGTCATTCACCAAGCGATCAAACCTTGAGTGCAGTTCATTAATTGATTGAACTAAATTCTGAATTAAAAGGTTATCGTTCGCCATCAAATGTTCATTTGACTTTGATGTAACATTTATTTTAGCACCCGATGGTGAAGTGATTTGCCAAATTTTATCTGCCAATTCAGTCTCTCTAACCATTGCTACAGCTTTAATAGCATCCGGTAATCGTTTCAACCATAACGTTTTCATAGTAATTGAGCTTTAACTGGACCAGATTAACCTGCCGTTAGTTCTAGACTGCGCTAAAATTCGGAAGGAGACTTGTCACCAATTATTCTAATTTTTTCTACCCGTGGCTGTTTTTTTTAAATTAAACTTTCGCGACGAGCATCATATTTATTCACAGCTGCCGGATTAGTAACTATGTCCGAAATTGATTTTATCACATTCATCGGATGAATGATCAAACGTGCGATCGCATTTAAGTATTTTTTAGTGTTGCTAGAAATTTTTCTCACTTCAAAAACTGTCTCCATTTGGATAAACCATAAATCGGGGATATGTGTCCAATACGGTGGATATAGAACCGCGGCTTGAGATCCCGCAATTTTTGGTTTGCCTAACGGTTCGTCTTTGACGGTATCATCCGTATTATTAGGCATTTTGAAATATAAATAAAATCAAAACTTGGTTCAATATTGCTGAAGAAAATTTAATTCTGTTAAGTTAACACTCCACTGTACGCGAAAATTATAAAAAACGCACGGAAATAAATTTGATGGGGAGATCTGTTATAGCCACCGAATCTGGGAAAATGTGTATAAAAATATAAATGTGTAAAACAACTCACACGTTAACCAATGAAGAATCCCGTGTTATAACTGTCCTTTATATTTACTGTTATCCTCCTGCTCACGTTTACTGAAACAGAATTAGATAGACACGTTGAGCGTAAATAGCAACAGCATTTTCAAGATTTCTGCCAGCTTCTCCATAAACCAGAACCATTTCAATTTTCTCTGGCACAGTTAAACGCTCCATTCTAAAGTATTTTACCGTTTATTTTGGAAGTACGAAAAACATGAAGATAAGAAATAACACAAACGTTAAATGTGATTTACAAATCTGAATAAACTGTTTTGATGACGAATTTCGAGTACTTCCAATGAAAACGTGATGTTTTTTATTTCAAACGTATTGCAGAATCGAATGCGTGTGTTTTAAGGAGAAATTGAAAAAATGGAATTTCGTCGATTACAACGCCATCTATCATGAACCGAACAAAATATTTCATTCAAATCATACGTACTTTTAGTCGTAGAATCCGTATCTCCAATAAAAAATATGGCTTCCTATCTTAGTTTAAAAGTTACCCCCGCCCCACCTACAAAGCGGGGGGTGGGGGACTATTTTTTTTGCACTTATGTATTTCCCCCGCGGTATGATTAAATTTTGATTATGAACATTTTTTCCGTAGAGTGGCTATTTTTCGAGATATTTGATCGTCTCAGTTTAAAAGAAACACCCGGTATATATATATATATATATATATATATATATATATATATATATATATATATATATATATATATATATATATATATATATATATATATATATATATATATATATATATATATATATATATATATATATATATATATATATATATATATATATATATATAATTATTACTTTATAAACTGTTGTACCGCTCGCTTAATACCGAGTTTCGTGGCCATATTCCAGAATTTCTTCCAAAAATCATTTAAGAATCCCATTTACATCCAACATACCCAATCCGATCATAATCAATTAAGAAATGGCTAATTTCCGTCCCAGGTGGCCATATTCCAAAATTTCTTCCCAAAATCGTTCAAGAATCTCTTTTCCATCCAACAAACCCAATCCAATCATAATCGGTTAAGAAATGGCCGAGTTCCGTCCCAGGTGGCCATATTCCACAATTTCTTCCAAAAATCATTTAAGAATCTCATTTCCATCCAACATACCCAATCCGATCATAATTGGTTAAAAATGGCAGAGTTCCTTTCTAGATGGCCAAATTCCAGAACTTCTCATCAATTAAGAATCCCATTTCCATCCAGCATTCGCAATCCCATTACAACCGGTTAATAATTATTTATTTATATTTATTTATTTTTAATTTTAACATTAATTTTTATATTAATGTTAAAATTAAAAATACTAGAGGATTTAATGTTCTCTAAAAGTCCTTTAAATAATTGTCATTTAAATAATTAATCGAGTTCCGTCCCAAGTGGCCATATTCCAGAATTACTTTCCAAAGTCATTTAAGAATCCCACTTTTATCTAACATACCTAATCCCATTACAATCGGTTAAGAAATGGCTGAGTTCAACATACCTAATCCCATCATAATTGGTTAAGAAATGGTTGAGTTCAGTCCCAGGTAATCATATTTCAGAATTTCTTACCAAAATCAATTAAGAATCTCATTTCCATCCAGTATAAACAATCCCAACATAATCGGCTAAGAAACGCCTGACTTCTGTCCCAGATTAATTAAAAAAAACATTCGAATTTAATGGACACCCCCAATTAGTCCGTTAAATCGAAGTTTTACTTTGTACGTGCAGCCGGAGACATTAAATACACTACTACGCAGAGCATTGTCTTCGTTTCTTCGCGAATTGGCCTTGACGTCGATGTTGATGCTTCGCCAGGTGAAAGCAACGACATTTTACGATCCGGATTCTTAAAATGATCTACTTCTCATCTCCAGTAACAATTCGTAGTTCATCGATTTTCCATCTGCCTCTCAGTTAACTCACGCGGCATCCATTTTGAACCATTTGTGTCTTCTTTTGAATTTTTCCCATAGCACGTAGACATTTGGAAATACTTTGGTGAGTCTTGTTTTATGCCTCCGCAAGTTATTGATCTTGAGTTTGCGTATCATCTGCATCCAATAACGCTTGCAGCTCGGTGTCTTCAAATGTTTTAGTCTTCCAGAGCACTTCTTGTCCTTAATGTCGAAATCGCCACTTCTGAAGCGTTTAAACCAATCTTCACAGGTAGTGAACTCGAGATTTTTGTTTTTAGAAATAATATTTTTGAGTTGCGATATGTGCTGGTATTACAGCTGGTTATCGTTAACAACTGTCCATACTATGAACAAAATATAAATTCTGACATAAATGACAGCTAAATATGTTGCTAGCCTCATCTGTGTGTGAAAGCACATCTTCTTCATTTATTTGAAGCAGAAAGGGTTGAATAGAACACAATAGATAGTTTTCTGGCAATCAATCGATCATATTATGACAAACTAGGATTCACAAAGTTTTACAGCCATATTTCAGATGTCGTACAAGTTAATCAAGTTTGCCAAGCTCATATATCATTTATGAGAAACATGAATATGAACCAAAAATTTAGTTACCACAAATTCTGCCCCTATATAACTCATACGGATCAATCACGTGATGAAAATTTATAATTTAACTTTTCCATGTAAAATCCCAGTGATTCTTGGCTCAAACCGGTCCACCGGAAATGGTAGCTTTCATGAGAGATTTATGGTTTTTGCACATCTTTGGAATAGTTTATAGCATTTAGGAAAAATAGGATTAAAAACAAAAGAATTGTAAACAAAATTTGTTCGGATCAGTTTTTTAATTTTACCGGATAGGACAACTTTTGATATTAAAAAACTTTATGTTTCCAAAATTCGGCATCTTTAGCTATTTGGAATCGAACTTCATATTTGTCTTTTTACTTTCATTTAGGCAGTAAAATGAACAATTTTGAACTCGAGGTTTTTGCAAATTTACCACTTGCTATATCGCCGCAGTCATAAAAGTCGTTTTTAAAAAATCGCTCTGTGGGTGTTTGTATCGAGATAGAACTTCATACTTTTAGCATATATTGGGAGATCCCAATGATTTTTGACTAAAAGTGGTTCACGGGAAATGGTAGCTTCCGTCAAAGCTTAAAAATTTAAAAAACTTATCAATTACAAAAAAAGCTATTAGGAAATCTAAAATTTCTAAAATAATTTTTCAGCTATATCGGCCCTTCCCAGACGATTTTTTTTGCAAAAAACTGATTTTTAACAAAAAATTCGGATTCTGTAAAGCCTAGGCGGATTGGTTGATCGTGATGAAACTTCGTACACAATATTTTATCAAACATCGTGAGGTCAAAACGATGTTCGGCCGAAATCAATGCCAGAAGTGGCAGCTTCCATAGGATATTTTTTGTTTATTGAAATGTTTTGAGAGAGAAAGAAATTCCGAAATCCAGCCAAAAATCCACTTGTGGGTACAGCGGACTGCAAATTAAATTTCAATCAAAACTAGTTCAGATCATTTTTTAAATTTTACCGGAAATGATGGGTTTTGAAGAAAACCTTTATTTCGGAAAAATTCGTTATCTCTACATTTAAGACAAATTGACTATTCGGAATAAAACTTTATACTTAATTTTTTTTATTAATTGGAAGAGCATTACGAAATTTTGGCAAAAACTGTCTACCGGACGTGGCAGCATCAATGGCAGCTATTTAAATTTTTGTTGTGATGTTAAAACGTTTAGCATTTACAAAAACCGACAAATATTGTAAGTCTTCAAAATTTAAACATAATTTTGCAACCAACAAGGTTTGACCTAGTTGGTTTTCTGAAATTTAAGCAGGAATAATGTTTTTTGACAAAATTCAAGATAGTTGTACCAAAAATTCAAGCAGTTACGTTTTTTGATGTAGGAACCAAGTGTGGTGTATTCTGAGAAAGTCAGGAATTAGCCTCAACAACTTTGATCATCCATTCCTGCCTTAATTGGGAGGTCCTTGCAAAATTTGGTGAAAATCTTTGTTCTGGAAGTGGGAGCTGCTTCAATAGGATATTGTATAGAAAAGTTTTCTTCTAAGTATTTCTAGGAATTTGTTGTTATAAGAAATATTTATAGTGTAGTTGCTTAGTCTAATTGATTTATCGTTAGGGGTTTAAGTAATTTGGTTATAATTGAACTATTATTGAACTTCAATCCACTCGTTTCACAGATTGAGATATTTTGGAAAAATTAGCATTCTGGTTAATTTCATATAGTTCGTTAACTCCGGTAAGCTAATATGATGTCTCTTATATGTGGGGTTATATCAGTTGGTTCCTGAAAGCGCTAATGGGGGCTTCACAGTACTTTATCAGTTTCGTAAATTTTTATTCTGCACTGTGAATTGTTCCACCAGTAGTCAACGTGTTTGCTTCTAGTTCCAGCGAGCGTTGGAACTAAACAAATAGAAAATAGAGCGATTAGAGCTAGAAGATAGTGCGTCATGTACACAGGTTTGTAAACAAATTCGTAGTTGTATTCTTCCAAGCGCACCTTCCATCTCTTCAGTTTGGTATTATTGTTCCTATTGGAACTAGTAACTGGGATTGACGTTAATCTTTCTGTTAGTAGGGCATGGACACTTTAAGTTGTATTTGAAGGCTCGTACAAATCTAATACAGGATTATTTTTAAATGACGTTTTATAAACGGAATTTACCATTCAGAAGATCACTCGCCATACTTTCGAGTTTTCATAATTACAAAATACCAATTGCCCCTGCCATATAGAAGACGTATCATCAAATTTAAGTCCATTTAAAACAATAAAACTTCAAGATGATTAAGTGGCGAGAATATTATTAAGATGTGATGCAACATTTTAAACTAAGTATGGTAGCATATGGATGGGCTGACAGTTTTATCATTTCTCTCCATCAGTTCGTTACAAATCTGATTTTTATATCGCTGATTTTCGCCAGTCAATGCGGATTCCAATTAATGGCAATATAGTTCAAATAGTTAGAACCACTTTTCAAATGAGATGCAAGATAGTGATTCTCTTTTGGTACGTGACGTAATTTTGTGATACGTCCGAGAACGAAGTAATCTTTGACATTATATTGACTTTTCGATGTTCCAAGATAGTGGAATTTCTTTGTAGCCAACAAACAAATTATCGAGCAGACATTTGATCACACGTACCTTCGAAGTTGAATCCAGCCGATCACGACTGTCGTGGATTAACACCAATAGAACTATTAAACTATGAAACTTGGTGGAATGAACTAGATTATCTACTAAAATCAACACTATATTGACCAAATTTTAAATGCGCTTTAGTAGAGCGGACTTTTATTGAAATAAAAATGTTCGTGGCTTTGCTATAGTTACAAACAATGATACCAACAACCTAGACCACCCGATATAATATGTGTTCCTCACCAACAGATATAACCAACAGAGGTTTTAATTCAATTTAATATTTTAAAATTTGATGTAAGTAATTTATCGTGGAGTATTTCAGAGAGGCTGAGTGAATAGGCTGCGTTAAATAGCAAACCCTTAGTAATGCAATTATAATCGAAACCGACGATAAAAATTGGCAAATTAAATTTTTTAGTCGAGGAAACTAAATTCAGGGAATCCAGTGAATTTGGCATTAAATGGAGATTTTCACATATAACAGCACCGTCATATCACCAACAGGCGAATGGTAAAGCTGGCGCTGCTGTTAAAATTTGCAAAACTTATTATAACAAAAACAAGTGAAACAGGAGTATGCCTTATTAGAGACTTAAGGGAAAACACATACGGGAATTCCAACAACCATAAAAAATTTATAGCCGGAATTTATATCAAATATTTCGGATCAAATAATAAAACGTCGTAGAATCAACAAATATCAAAGTGATAAGAAAGTACGAAAGTTGATAATTCTTGAAGTAAGGCAACCTGTCATAGTACAAATGAACCCAACATGGGAGTTATGGTCAAAGGAACACAACATTGGAAACATTCGGTGAAGATTAAACCAGATCGATGTACGGTTGTTGCACTAAAAATGTTTTTAGATCAACAGCTTGAAAATGTCTAAAACATTTTTTATTGTATTCGAGGCGCGCAAGAAAACACAATATAGATGAAAATATTCAATTAACGACTACTTAATCTGCACAAACAACACCGCTGAGCATTTATTAAGCAGTCACCACAATATTCAAAGGGAAGTAAAAGTACCTACTCGTTTCAAAGAATTTTTCGAATTGTGGATCGGCCGTTTTTACATTTTAGTTCATAATTTTTCAAGGAGGTGTCGGAATTTTAACAATGTTGGTGAGTTTGAAATTGTAAAACGGTTGTAAATCGTCTTAATATGCATTGCAAAGTTCCTCCATTTTGCTATAATTTCTAAAAATTTGGGCTCAGTGGCTGACGTCATTGTTAATTTTTTTACGTGAGTCCAACATTGCTAAAAATATCAAATATCTTTCACAAAAGCAGAAAACCATAAATATATCAATATTTTTGACAACAATTTTTAATTAATTTTCTGTTTTACGGGATCCCAACACTTACATACTCGGTCATTGTATCTGAGCACGAATTCAAAATTCAGAATAATAAAATAAAGATAAAAGGCAGTTTTTTTTACATAAAATTGACAAACACGTTCTAATTCGAGGAATACACCAACACACAATGATATTGGGCTACTTAAACGTAAACAGTTTTTGCCTGCCTTGGAGGAAAAATGTTAGACCATAAACATTCTCTTTGAACGTTTTGCAAAAATAATAAAATTTAAATATACAAAAAAAAAAACATAAATGGTACGGAAGAAATTTTTTCCGATTCAGAGAAATTAATTTAATTTCATATTAAGATAAGATCAAAAGTAAGCAAATGTTCTATCTATTACGCAGTGAAATAAATAACAAACATGAATATTTTTGAACTGTGGTTTTCAGCGGATTCACCATTTGCTAAATCGCACAATTCTGAAAAGTGTCTGACTTTCATGTCGTGTCAAACTTCAATTTTTTTTTCATAAACTGGGAGGTTTCAGTGAATGTAGCGAAAATTAACCTATTTGAAAGCGGATTGTGAAAAGTAGAACATTTTCGAAAAAAAATTGCTTCAATTTAGAGCAAAATTAAGGGTCTTAACGACTTACACCAGCAAGTTGTTGCTTGAACAATTATTTTATTATTCGTGGCTGTGGTGATCTAGCACCGTGGCCTAGCCATGTCACTTTTTTATGAGACAAAGCAACATGTGAATCTTATATTAACCTGCTAACGAATAGATAACTTTCTATAGTCATGGTTCAGTTTCGTATGCGAAAGCCAGCACGGCCACTATTATGATTGCTTTATAAAGCGCAATTCGGACGTTATTGTCTGTAGACTATCAAAACTATGGTCGCTTAGTCCGATATTAGCCATTCAGAAACATCTGTGTGTTAATAATATATGTGAAACTGGTCCAACGTGCAATCCAGGAAATTACAATGGCAACATCAAATATACGAATTGTATCTATAAGTAAGTGTCAGCCTAGAAATTATTCGATAAGATGCTAAAAATATCTGTCTCTACAGAAAAACCCGCCATTTGTATACTGTCAGCCCAAATACAAAACTGCCATTATACTATAAAAATATTTTGATAGACAGAATTTTACTGTCAGTCCAAGAAATAATTTTTTAGCATATTATTTTGGATTCTCTCCTATAAACTCTCTTTAATCTATTTCGGCTACGTTTCGTGCATTACGTGAAATTTTTGGTCAACATACTCGTCCTACAGAGCTTATTATTAGTAATGAAGTTAAACAATAAGAGATCAGCTTTAAGGAATGGCGATCTTTTTATGATCTTTTTGGATCCACAGTTCATGAAAATGATACCCTTGCACCAGCATAAACATTTCAATATTTAAAGGTACTTTTAATAGGTGAAGCGCTTGTTCTTGTTCGGTATTTTCAAATAAATGACGCGAACTATATTGAAGCTTATCCAAAGCTCTATAAGGGATATGACAAAAAACATTACATTGTGGATTCGTTCGTGGAGAGTTTTTTCGATCAATCCCAAATAACGCATGCGTTCGCACAGTCTATTGCCCGATTACATGATAAATTAATTATGGCTTAAGGTGTTATGTCGACGAGCAGAGATTCGAGATCCTTGGCTTATTTATATCGCCTCACAAAAAATGGATCCAGAGTAAAGACAAATGTGGAAATTAGAAACATGCGAAATGGAATTCCTAACTTTCGACAAATTATTAGCCTTATTAAATAAGCGAATGGATTCATTGCAAGGTACGAAACCTGAAATCGTTAAACGTCTGTCTTCTAAGGGATCTACTCCAAAATTAAAGGCTATACACATTGCAGCAACAGTACTTTGTGCATTCTGTGGTAAAGGCCACAAATTATATGAATGTGCAGAATTTCTTGCCTTAGATATTCAGCAGCGCAGAGATTGCGTAAAAACATTAGAGATATTTTAACAGTTTAAGTGATTCACACATAGTTTACCAGTGTAGATCAAAACCGAAATGTTCTATATGTCAGAAAAAATAACGTGTTCCTCCATTTGGATATACATACAAATATGACTACCGAGAAAGGAACTACTTGTGTGATGCTAATTCAATCGTTAATGCAATTCTTCCACCAGCAAAGATTATAGTTGAAGGACAAAATGGCAAATGGCAGTATTGTAGAGCCTTGCTAGACACCGGCTCCCAAACATCGTTTGTTACCAAGGAGTGTCAACGGGAGTGGCAACTATTCGAATAAAATCTCGGTTTAGCACCAGTTCATACGAGATAACTGCGAAGGTACTGATCGTCACAAAGATATTATCATATGAGCCCGCAATCAAAGGACTGAATCGTTCACGATGTTTAAGTCTTATTCGATTGGCCGATCCCAATTTTTACAAGGATGGAAAAATTGAGGAAGTGACTACTATTGGGACGTGACATGTTCTTTGACATAATTTGTGATGCAAAAAATATATTCCGAGAACACAATTGGTTGCTCATAATACGAACTTAGAATGGGTGCAGGAACAGCAGTTAAAGGTCAAACATAAAGAGAGGAAATTCCAGTTAATCTTCATCTAGATGTTGATCTGACGCTCACAAAGTTTTGGGAGATTGAGTGGATTAATGATGTCGTCCAATACAGCAAAGAAGAAAACTTTTGTCTTGAACACTTCCGGAATATAATTTGCAGAGTCGAAGACTGTTGGCAGGTAGTTAGTTTACCTTTGAAGAATAGTTTGCAGAAATTGGGTAATTCCAAACTGATGGCTGTAAAGAGAATGATAATTTAGAAAAGCGATTCGAGGAATATTAAAGGCTAGGTCATATGCGGCCAGCCAACAATTCTGAATTGAAATAGTGTACATCACGGGGTAGCTAAGGTAAGTAGTACAACCACCAAGATTCAAGTGGTCTTTCATAGTACTAAGACAACGCATGGAAACTATTTGAACGATCAATTGGTTTTAGGACCAGTCGTACCATGTACCTTGCTTCACCACGAAAGACACAGAGTTTCAAAAAAATTTGGAGGAAGGAACCAGAAGAAGAGCTGTGCACTTGCAGATTATAAACGATCACATACGGAACATCGTATGCTCCTCTTTTAGCTACGCAAACTTTAAACCAACTTATTGCGTCAGATTACAAATGCGAGTTTCCAGGAGCTTTAGAAGTATGAGATGTCTACGTTGATGACTTGCTGTCGGGAGCGACTAATATCAAAACTACGCAAAAGCTGATTCAAGATTTAATTTGTACATAGGGGAAAGGGGGCGATTCAACCTACTTAAGTGGACTTCCAATCGTACCGAGCTAATGTAAACTGAACATTTCGGTACTTAGAATGAGGTACTCTCCTACAAACGACTCTTTCAAGTTTAACGTGAATTTAGTAAATCATAAGTTCACCAAACGTAGTATGGTAACAGAAACAGCGAAGATATATGATCCAATTGGGTGGTTGTCGCCAACTACAGGCAAAATAAAAATCGTATTCCAACGGCAATGGTTGCAAGGAGTGGGCTGGGATGAACCGATACCATATCCAATTTACCAGGACTAAACAGCAATAAGAAGTACATTAAGCAGATTGGAAGATATTCGACAATACAATGAGAGTCAAGAGTTGAAACTGCACGGATTTGCAAATGTCTCCGAGCTAGCGTACGGAGCCGTAATTTATAGTCGAGTAAAGACGGGAGATGGACATAAGATAAACATACTTACGGCAAAGACAAAAATAGCACCAATTAAGTCCATCAGTTTTCCACGGTTGGAACTTTGTGCTGTGCTGCAGTGTTGCTAACCAAGCTGTTAACAATATTTTTGAAAATGTACAAAGATAAATTTACTATTAGATATCGACTAAGCACCGATTCAACGATTGTGCTAAATTGATATCGTCATGCCCAAGAAGATAGCAGACTACGAGCTAATAGAGTCTTTTTGATTTTGCAACTAACTAATCGCAGTCAAAGGAGGTATTGGTATGTTGGATGGAAATGCAATTCTTAAATGATTTTGGAAGAAGTTCTGGTATATGGCCTCTTGGGGTGGAATTTAGCCATTTCTTAACCGATTATGATCGGATTCGGTATTTTGGATGGAAATGGGATTCTTAAATGATTTTGGAAAGGAATTCTGAAATGTGGTCGCCTAGTTTATTTATGTACCAATTGTAAAATTGTACTAATAGTAAAAATTAGGTCTAAGATTACCGGTGCTCTGGAGCACTCATGTCATTTACAATTTCAGAGAGAACTGGAGGTTTGTAGGGTTCTCGATTCCAAAGTATATTAAATTCAACATTCATCCAAATTTTCATTCGATTTACGTTCTTGTTGGAATTATTCGAGTTCTGCCATTTACTTTAAAATGATTTTCTAGAAGACGATGTTTAGGAGCGTCCATGCCAATAAACGTGTTTGGTTAAGTGGGGTTCCTAGTTTTAAATAATTTGGTTTTATTTTGACTTACTAATTGCCCCAGATACGTACTAAGTTATAGTAAAGCATGTCAAAGTAGTAGTAACAGAAGCGCTCGAAAAAATTCGACACGGAAGTAAAACGAATGTAAATTTTGTTGAAATATACTTATTCATGTATATTGGGATTGGGAACCCTACAGACCCTCCTTCTAATAGAAAAGCATATCAAAGACAAAAAAATTTGTTCTGGTGTTTCTTACTTGTTATGAATAAATGAAAAATGTTCACACCTTTTTTAGTGTGAAGTGGACTTTTTATCAAGTGACCTGATTATGGGCCCTGTGTTTGATAAAGTAATAAATTGCGGTAAGAAATCGTTTATTTACGAAATTTGTGAGATTAGTTTCCTCATCGTCTCCTAAATTTATTGTACTTACTTAAGGGTCGCCTTGTATATAGGTTGTTCTGACAGTTTACAGTTTGGGTTTGTCTTGAACTTTCAAATGATTTCAATTGATTGGACTCTACAATGATCTGTTTTTTATTGTCGATTATGATTGATTTCGTATTTTCTTATAAAATTTAATTTATTTTTAGTTCTAATAATTGATTTAAATAACGATATCATGACGTCAAAAATTTCTCCGTATATTTTCTTTATTTATTTAGATTATTTGTAGAAAATGGGAAACCGACTAACCGACTAATGGCGCGTTTCAAATTAGATGAAATATGATTTTATTGTACTTACAAAAGAGTGATACTGTATATATGACACACACACAATTCGTTTAATAATAAACAACGTCCTTAGACCCTTTATAAGAAATCCTTACGACCATAACTTTATAACTGAAATAGATTAAAATTACTATAGATGGGTGAACATTATTAATGGGGAAACATTATTAATTACAGATGCTGTGTTCTTAGCAGTTAGAAAGTTACACAGAGCATGTTCAACTCTATAAATCACTCACAATAACATTTTAAGTTATGAGTTTAATGAGGTAATCTCATAAATTTAAAAATTACAGAGAGCAGCATTTAATTCTTTATTTAATAATTTGGTAACATTATTCGTTACGATACTCCTACTTTTACCGTGTTTTATGATACACATTGATCCTGGTCAGTTTAAATTTTATACGCAAAACTTGCTTTAAATTTTCTTTTTGATCACAAATTTTTGAGATCTAGTAAGCGATTTTGCGTTGTTTCATAAAACATGAACTGAACCGGATACAATATAATTCGAGGTTACAAAGGGGACAAATGTGTAGTGAAACATAATAATTCGCTAAGGCAATGTGATTATACTATGTATGTAAGTTCACAGTGTTTTCAATATTTTTGTAGTTGGTTTGATAAAACGACCGAAATTCTTTTAATTTAAAAAAATCAGTGTTTCATTAGTCCGAAACCAAACTTCCAAAGTCTTGGTAGGCTCATCTCGATGTAAAACATAACAAATTTAATTGAATAAATTTCCGTGTAAATGACTATAAATTTTTGCACCTAAGTAACAATAACAATATTATAAAACGTTGATCTTCTTTGCCCATCAGAGAATGACGGTGATACGACAAGGTAAACAGCTTTAATTAATATATTTTTCAAACTTTTTTAATATCTAACATTTTATGTAAAAATACAAAGCAAATTAAATATCTGTCAATGTTCTCCTAAAACAAATAAAAAATTAATTGTATCTAACGCCAAAATATCAATTTAAACATTATTTCTAACTTTTTTATTTAATTTTCTTTGGATTTTGTTTTCGCTGGTGAGACTTTGCACGTCTGTCGAGATGTCAAATCGTGTGACAAAATTAAACAGTCTGTACACAACACCTATAATACAAAGCAACAAAATTTTTTAAAGGTAGCTTGTAATTAACAAAACCTAAATATTTCAATTCCATGTAAAATAAATGGCAAGTAATAGCCAATTTAAATTACAAATACAAAAAGTTTGTATCGAATTTCTAATTCGAGGAATTATTATAACATAAATGATCTAATTAAAAGTATTTGCTCTATTGCTCTAATACACTTAAAGAATCGGATCCGTTTCATCAATTATATATTACTACTTTGTGTAAAATTTTTAGATAAATATGAATATATATTACATCGCCTGAAAAGTTCGTGGTCTGACACATAGATGGTGTCACAAATTTAAAACCTGTATGATTTTTAAATTCTGCCAACCTTCAAACGAGTTGTGTCAAAATTGCATTACATTCCAACCATTTGAAAAGTTACAGTTGTTTTAGTGACGCTACTTTTGTTAATTTCAAAACAATGGAAAAAAAGAATTTCGTGTGTTGGCTCGATAGCGAAGGCAGTGGCTTGATAAGTGTTATGCGGAACGAGTATAATAAAAAAAATAGTTTTTATTTAATTTGTAATAGAGCTGGATAGTTGTGTATTGACCGTATAATTCCAGAAAATGGCAAATTTTTTAAAATATTTCTTGAGGTGTCGCCAAGGGGTTGAAAGTTGATCAACACATAAGATTATCCTTTTTGAATTTTTTTATTGTAACTTTCTCTATAAATTTAATTTTAGGCACAAAATCTAAGAATTTTACACATTAGTTTGATTGAAAGTTTTATATTCTAATTTTGTGGAAAAATATCAAATTTCGAGATTCAAGTCTGGCATGAAGCATGAAACACATGAAACCATCTCGAGAATCAAAACCGCAAACAGTGGCGATAGCCTCCGTCACCAATTTAACACATCTCGCTACCGCTTGAGTGTGGCACGAAAACCGATCGAACTCTATGCTATCGATTGGCTGGCCTTTTTGGATCATATTTTGTTATTCTCTATCGGGATTTCTCTATTCGTCTCATCAACAGAGGTTCTGTAATTTCAGTCCAGCTAATATTCCTTGGCTTCAAAGTTTCCTTCTGTCCGTTGAGATCTCGCTTTTAATATTCTTCGAACTCCCAATATCAGACACAATAGAATATTTTCCGGATGGGCAAATTATCCGTTTCGGTGAATTACAAGATCAATAATTTTTTCGTAAATCCGCGCTAAGATATCGACTATACAGGGTGGCTGAGACCAAATATTATTGACTTCACTCTGCTGTCATTTGTGTAGTTGTCATTTTCGCGCGTCAATTTTTTGACAGATTGAAGTTTGGTTAGTTGTTTACATGTCATGTGGTCAACAAATAATTGTTCTAGATTAATATCTTCATAAAAAAATCGTATTGGAATTCAAACGTAATAGTGTAATTGCACTGTATTTGGGAGGAAATTCACAAACAGCAATAGTTCGTCAGCTCCAGCATTTGAATGTGAATAAAATGTTTGTGTATCGAACCATAACTCGATACAACGAAACTGGTAGTATCGCTAAACGCAACAGAGGCGGTCCTAAAAAGACAGCAATATCTAAAGAAATGATACTAAATGTGAAGAAACGAATCCAACGAAATCCTCGTCAAAGTGCCAATCAATTAGCCGCACGTCTACATGTTTCACGATACAGCATTCAAACCATATTGAAAAATGAGATTCACTTGAAGCCCTACAAGATACAAAAAGTTCAAGATCTTACGGAGGCACAAAAACAAGTTAGGCTTGAAAGAACACGAGCATTGAAGGCCTTGGCCGAACGTGATGAGATTCCAAAAATTGTCTTTTCTAATGAGAAAATTTTCACAATTCAACAGTATGTGAATAAACAAAACGATCGTGTTTGGTTAGAGCACAAGTTCAACGATAATTTGGACACAAGAGTTGCCATGCGCAAGCAATCACCAGCTTATGTTATTGTTTGGGCTGCAGTGACTGCAGATGGCCGCACTCCGCTGGTTTTCCGCGGCTGATTTCATCGAAAGAATGGCCACCATATTCACCAGACTTGAATCCCATGGATTTCTCCATATGGTCCATTTTGGAGAGTAAGGTGCCCACTAAAAAGTACGAAAGTGTTGATGCATTGAAGTCAGCTCTTGTTTGAGAATGGAATAAAATTCCGCAAGCTCACGTTCGGTCAGCATGCAATGCTTTCTATGGAAGACTGAATCAAATAATCAGAGCCAAAGGAGGTCATATCGAGCAGTAACATGTTTTTCATAAAATGTAATATGTTTTCAACATATTCCACCAAATTTCAATAAAAAATAATCAAAATTAAAAAAATTACAGCGTTTTCATTTGGTAACACTTGGTCTCAGCCACCCTGTATTGAGTACTTTTTCGTAAATGCTTACCTCCATCGTTACAAGTGGATTGTATTTTAGTTGAGAACCGCATCGGCGCGTAAACTTTTAAGATGTACGTTACCAATATTATTAATTCGTTTTACGGTGCCTTACTTTCAACGTACATAGTCGATTAGCCGTAGTAAGCCACCTTGCATGAGCAATTTTTCCGGGATTTTTATTAGCTAAATCGATTGAACACTGACCATATTCAATTGCCTGACAAATTTGAAATACATATTTTTGATCTGTACTCAAGCCATTCGCATCCACTAAACGTAAATTACCATTTGTCGGTTTGTATTGAGATACTGGATTGTTTATGCAGTCATCTAATTGTTTCCTAATAGGCCCGAAAAGCTTTTAGGTCCTGTAGTTGATCCATCAAGATAATGGCAAAGGTGTCGAAACGGTAGTTCGTTGGCGGGTAACTGACATACAAATTACTGTTGTGGACGACTCCATTTCATTTCAAGTCTTCTAATGACTCCTCCGCTTTGGCCTGTTTTAATGATTGTTTTTTGAATGTTTATTAAAAAATTAAAAAATGTTTGCACTAATTGCAGCAGCTGAATCAGATCGAGGAGAAATAGCCTTATATATTTAGCACATATATCAGCAGCAGCTTTCTGATACACCGATACGGTCACAAGCCGTCGCTAAGTTGGATAATGGTGTTCGCATTTGTGAAAAAGCAATTATTTTCTGTTGCGAGTTTTGCATACCAATTGATGAATTTAAATCGACTGCTTCTATTTCTCCACTTGTTCCATTTCTCTCTAAAGTGACACTTGTTTGAAAAGTAGTGATATTTGGTAAATTCTCCTCAGAAACTCTAGATAACCTCAGTTGTTCTTCTATTTCCTCTTCATTCTATTATTGATTTGTTTCGATTTTTTTTATATCCACAGAACTTATAACCGTTTTCCGCTCTGATCTCATGTCTAAAAAATGGCACGCTCTTCAACGTATATTAAAATCTTTGCACTTGCATGCCGAAATCTCAAACAGTTTTTTCGCACTTTTTTAAATGTTTCTAATTTTGATTGATAGCATTCAGCACCATCGTTTGTTTTAAATGATTTAGGCATATTTCTATACTTACAATAGTAACTAGGAATCATTTGTAAAATTTTGTTATGTGGCACAATAGGAATAGAAGCCTTGAGCCAAATATCTTCAATTTTGTTTGCAACAACTTCACCGATTTCACTTAAACTAGGTTCTTTACTTTAACTAGTTGGTTTTAAGTCTTGTCTAACACAAAGATAAAATTTCATCAATCCTTCGTATGTCGGTAGAACAACACCACTCAATTCTAGAGGTGTTCCAAATATAACCCCTAACTCTTTGCCTTGGCTTTATTTTGCTAGATTTTTCTCCATTTTGTTTAATTTGTAATCACACAAAAAGAGGTATTTGATTATGAAATACTAGAAGTTAATATTTATTTATCACTAAAATAATACACAGCGCATAAGACATATCCTACCGATTATAACGAACAAACACAAACTAAAATAATTTCAATCAACTATAAATAATGAACTGGGTTGCGTAATGCGCATGCGTTACTACTTGCGCTTGTTAATAAGTATAAAACAGAAAAACAAATATATATTTTAAGGCAGCATTTCATGGGCGGTGTCACAAAACTTACAGACGCATATTGAAAATTAAAAATTTAGTTTAAAGCATAAAGTTGCCAATGGCGGCGGTCATTTTTAAAATTTTTTTTAGAATCACATTACGCAACTTTTCCGCACTATTCCGCACTATGTAGAACTAATAAAACAATTTGTTCCACCCAGTCGTACAACCACCGATGATGCACGACGCTCTGGGTGCTTAAATGAGACTGTGACTCCAGAAAACATAAAAAAATCCACGAAATTGTTTTGAAAGACCGGAAAGTGAAGTTGCTTGAGATAGCTGACATTGTAATATCAAGTTCTGTGTTGTCCATGAAAAAACTCTTCTTTTACGAAGACACCATGTCACAAGACGATCGCAATTCGCCAGATTTGGCCCCCAGTGATTATTACTGTTTGCAGAACTCAAATAGAAGCTCAAGGGAAAGAAATTTGGCTCCAATGAAGAAGTGATTGTCGATACTGCAGCTTATTTTGAAGACACAGACAAATCGTTCTACAAAAAAGTCATAGAAATGTAAGAGAGACGTTGGACTGATTGTATCGCTCTAGAAGAAAATTATGTTGATGAATAAAGTGTTTTTTCCCAAAAAAATCGTGTTTTCTTTGTTAGTCCAGGAACTTTTCAGGCGATGTGCATATCATTTCTACATTTAATATATGCTGGACACATTTGGTAAACACAAACTGATCTGGACCGGTATTATTGGAAAATTAATATATCATCATTAATTTCGTACCCGTTTTTCTTGAAATTTTTTGTTACTTATATTTATTTATCTCAACTGGTTTACAATTCATGGAGTAATAATTAATTAATTTTCTTGTTTTGAGAATGTTCGCCCTTCGGCACTTTCACAGTTTTATAATATTTTTACTCGATCCACATTGGATCTAGTAGATGGTGGTTTCTTTCTTCGCAGCCGTCTCCATGGGTTTGACTCATCCAACATACGAGTACGACCAAACAGTACGTAAATTTATAAAGAGTAACGATACAGAGGACATTTTTTTTGAAAATGACTCTCTTTTATTATGTCTTTCTTAATTATAATCAAGTCGAAGACTAATAAGCAATATTATTCTAACTTAAATTTGAGGGTTCATCCATCGATGTACTCCTTAGTTTTGATATTAATTATTCGATCGTGCTTTTGTTGTGCGCTAGATAGGGATTTATTTTAACATTAATTTTACAATAACTCTTTATTCTTTTGAGCTCTCTAGCTAAATCCATATTGTCCAGTAGCTGGTCGGCCTCTATGTTGACATGAAGAAGCCGTTGTTCATGACTTCTAGCAAATTTCATAATTTTGGTGTTGTTGGATTCTATGCCCAGATCTTTGTAGATGTCGCTAGCTCTGACAAACCATGGCGCGTTGATGATGTTTCTTAGCACTTTATTTTGGAATTGTTGGATAATCTCCATGTTACTCTGCTTGGTACATCCCCACAGCTGTATACCATAAGACCAGATAGACTTCAATACTTGCTTATAAAGCAGAAATTTATTAGGGATTGTTAGATGAGTATTTCTTCCCAGTAACCAATACATTTTATTGTATTTTAATCCAAACTCGTCTCTTTTCTTCTTTACAAGAGCTTTCCAGCGAAGCATTTGCATGTGGTATTTCTTGATTATTTGAATATACACCAGTATGGTTGTGTACTAATCTCTTGTTTATAAAGCCAACATGTGCAGATTTTGTTTCATTTAATTTTATGCGCCATTTTTTGTCCAGTTGTGTACTTGCTCTATAGCGGTTTGTAATTTCTCTATTGTATCTGAGTTATTATCACCTATGGAAAATCTCGTGTCTATAGTAAATACAGAAGTGGCCCAAGCACACTTCCTTGTGGAACTTCTGCTCTTATTTCCTTAAGCTCAGAACATTCATCTTCTTGCTTAAGCCTGAAATAACTTTCCATTATATACGATTCCAGTATTATGCAGTTTGTTTAGGTAGGATTAATTTATGTTTGTAGATGAAACCTTCGTGCCAAACATTGTCAAAGGCCTGCACTATATCAAGGAATGTTTCCAACTTAGAACCAACTTTTTTCTCTTCTAGTCTTCTTAATGATATTGGTAATTCTATGCACTTGATCAATAGTTGAGCGCGCACTGCGAAAACCAAGTGGGTGATTCGGAATTAGGTTATTTTTCTCAACTATTAGTTTGAGTATTTTTAATAGTAACTTTTCAAAGAATTTAGACAAAATTCAATGTTTCTCGTATTGAAATATACATAATACTGTGAGCAAAAAATAGTAAGACTTTGTTCATAATTTTAAAATTCTTTATTTGTTTCTCCAAATCCGTTTCGTCCCCCTCAAAGTAATCCCCACCGGCCTCAATACACTTGTGCCAACGTTTTTTCCAATCCTCGAAACAGTTGTTAAAGTCAATTTCCGGAACAGCCTCCAATGCGCGTAGCGATTCACGTTTAATGTCTTCAATTGACTCAAAACTGTTTCCCCGGAGCGGTCGTTTGAGTTTGTTGAACAGCCAGAAGTCACACGGAGCTGAATCAGGCGAATACGGTGGTTGCGGAACGATATGGGTGAAATTTTTGGCAAATAAATCACGTAAAACCAATACAGTATGAGAAGGTGCATTATCGTGGTGCAAAAACCAAGAGTTGTCGACACATAATTCTTGCCTCTTTTTACGAATAGCTTCGCGCAAGTTTACAGTTTGGCCGGTCGGAAGGAATTCGGAGTGCACTACACCTCTATAATCTAAGAAAACTGTAAACATCACCTTGATTTTTGACTTGCTTTGACGTGGTTTTTTCGGCTTCGGCTCACCTTTGGCACGATATTCGGCCGATTGTTCGTCTGTTTCCGGATCGTAAGCATGGATCCAAGACTTATCGCCAGATATAATACGTTTCATGGCATCCTGGTAGTCGGAAAGCATTGTTTCATATGCGTCAACGCGACGCTGTTTTTCCAAAAAATTTAGTGATTTCAGAATCAATCGTGCTTTCACTTTTCTTAGGCCCAAATGATCTTTCAAAATGGTTTTCTCTGATCCTGCTGATATTTCGACGATGCCGGTAAGGTCTCTGACTGTTAATCGTCGATTCTGGAGCAAAAATTCCTTGATTTTATTAACGTGTTGATCATCAGTTTATGTTGATGGCCGTCCTAGACGTGGTTCGTCGTCAACACGTTCTCGACCCTCTTTGAACAGTTTGTACCAATCAAAAACACTTGCTCGCGACATACAATTATCACCGATGGCCTTTTGCAACATTCTGAACGTTTCGGCACCACAAAATTGATTCCGCACACAAATTTTAATGGAACTTCTTTGTTGAATAACTTCACTCATTGTAAAAATTTCCGAATGCACTTTTTGTACTTCAGAGAGACAAGCGTATACTAAACACTAACGATTATTTTGATGTGACATTTGGCACAGATGCCATTGACAGTCATACCAACATAGAAAAAAAAAATATTTGGACGAATGGTTTTCCGCGCAAAATTAAATTAAAAAGTCTTAGTACTTTTTGCTCGCAGTAAATCAGGTTTTTATTTGAATTGAAATATTAATTATAAGAGCATTTGAAAGATAAAATTGTATCTGAATATTTAGTTCAATATCATTGAGATATTCTTCGCTTGTAGTGTTGTTGCATGATATACCCTGGCAGGAGCACATCATTCCTGACCGCTTACATTCGCATATTGTTGTGCATTGCGTATGACAGTTGCAAGATGGCAGGTCACTTGGAAAGAGCAGCAAACTATTTTTGATAAATTTCCATTCCCAATCTGTTGGTGGCAAAGCTTTTCCCAGCCATGCTTGAACTTGGTGGTAAACTCGAAATGAATGCTGATCTGGAGCTGCTTTTGTAGATTTAGAATGTAACTGCAGATTATCAATTATTATGTTCTAAGCAAAATATCTTGCTTCTTCTAGTAGAGTCTCATTGGTGATGTTATATAGTCCACATATTAAACGCACTCCACTGGCTGCAATATTCTTCTTCGTGGCACTCGTTTGCAAGAACACTTGCGCGTCGGTCCTCAGTTCTGCATTGGCCTGCAAAAGCTTGAATGATTTTAATTTTCCTTTCCTGTACAATGCTGAGGTTGTATCGCATCCGGTTAAATCCGCTCTGTCCTGCTATATCATACACAGTCTTCGGTTTGGGGCAACGAAGCCAAATTGTTTGAAAAATACAAACACCACGATGATGTCCGAGTCCACTGCAGCATACTGATCCAAACGATTTGCAAAGCTCACATCTATATTTGATGTGTTGGTTTGTTCAAACAATGTAGGTGTGGCTTCAGTTTGCAGTACGAATAACCATCGAACGTTACCGTTGTGTTTCTGCCATCATAGTTTAAAATATAAAATAAAAAGGGAAGGTGGAACTGAAGCCAATTCATATTTAAAATAGGACTGCAACTCTTTCGGACTTTTGACGAAACAAACAATTCGGTGAAATAACTGCAGCGAGTTTATAACGAGAGTTTCATTTTTTTTATTTCATGAACCTGAGGTGCAATTGGAGTAACTTTATGTTTTCTTGCGTAAACGACGTCCGCAAAAGTCTTACGTAATGTATTATGCAGTAGCCTTTCATCTTTATCCAAAGCACTAGCGCAGGTGATGTTGGAATCAGCAACAAGTCCAGTTGACAAACTCTTGTGATCTTCACCAGACCGATTCCAAAATGGGTTACGTTTTTGAAACCATGCAATAAATTTATTTTGGTCCAGATTGTCTCTTGCTCTCCTACTGTCTCTGAGTTCAACATGTTGTTCGGAAGTAATTGATGATTGTCCTGTAAAAGATTTCATCGCGGATATCACAAGCATGCTAACGAGCGTAGAAACAATCCATTTTAAAATGGTGTCATCGGTCATGCCTCGTCCTCGAGATAATCCTCCTGTCGTCTTCTTTGATCGCATAAGTGATTGTTCTATGCGCATGTCTGTCAAAATACCGCTCCATTGCAGACTTTTTCTTCTTATCGAAAAGTCTTTCTCTGGAAATTTTTTGTACTCTAGACTGATGACAGCTTGGCTAGCAACTTCTTCATTTCTTGTAAAAACGAGTTATAACCAGCAGAATGGAAATATGGCAACATTTTTCGAACAGAATCCATATGCAACTGTCAGTTGCCAGTCCCTCAGCTTGGATATACTGCAGCATAATCAGAACTGGTTCAAAATATTGGAGCCAAAGTTTGCATGTTCTGTTTGTTGTTCTTAGTCTGTTGATGTTACATTCAAGGCAGCTCTCCAGGTCGCGTATTACTGTTTTCTATAGGTTTCTGATTCGTTTCCATGACATCAGCAGATTTCATTGCAGATTTCAAATCTTCTGACGTCGTAAAGTCACTTTCACTTAGGTTGATGAACGGCACTGGTATTATTTGTGAAACTTGGAAAATTAAAAATGTTTCTTAAAATTAAAACAATTATGAGATAAATTATAAATCTTTACCAGAATTATTAACTGCTTGGATATATCAATTTCAACTTGGTACATTTTCCAAGTTATTAAATCTAGCCAACCAAATTAAATCTAAAGATATGTTTGTAAGTAAACCGTATACATCGTGTGTACCTGCAGTTATATCCACAATTATAAATTTTCTTAATCCTGATGAGTCAGGTTTTCCATATACATGTATAGGTATGTTCAGTTTTTGTTTGTTATTTTGTGTAATCGATGTTCTTTGTATCTTTTCACATAATTAAACCACTGTAGCAGGTGCAATGCATTTAATCCCATCTAGAACATGCAATGTGCCTAAACCGTTTAAAGTACATACATTAACATCAGCATTTTCAAATACAAATTGCAGAAATTCATTTTTTTCCACGTGTTCGTTTGCAAACTCTGCTCATTGGATATAATTGGCAGCCTCATTGTATGATGCATTTACCCCTATTGAATGCAATCGATTGCCTCGAACCAACTTTACGATGAAGGTAAACTGATACTCCAAGCAGCACTGGTGATATAAACGATTTTGGTCAGCATCCGTACATCGTACATTGATTGAGAAACTGCGTTTCGTTTTTTTCTAAAGAGTTTCCGTAAGTATCTTTAAAGCCGGTGTTGTAAATGTGGTATATTCTGTTGTATCATAAATTTGGGACTGAATGTCTTCGTTGATATTTGCTGCTGCTGCTTTGACAGTTCTAACGCGTTCTTCTTCAATAGAACTGCATTTGTATTAGTCCCATTTCCGCACTAACAATTCTACAGGTACCATGTCCTGTAAAGTTATAACGATGGTTTTGCCAAATATATTGGTTGCTACCAAATTTGGTTAAAAATTATTTATAAGCAGGTCCTTCAAGTAGTAGTCACCGTACAAATTTACATCATTGCCATTGAATTCCCGTAGTTTTCCCTGCAGATCGGGAAATTGACATTCATTACTTTGAAGACACCCAAAGCTTCAAAACATGCACAACAGTTGTCATTTATGGGTTTTCCTCAATACGGGATAGTGTTCACTTCTCCAAATTTGCAGTAGCATTTCTAATGATATCGCGCATTTTGTGTCTACAAATTAACTGACTCACTAATCCGCGTATTGACGATACTTCCCCATGCGTCATTGTGTTTACAACAAAGATCAAGAATAGTTTGTTGCATTTCGGTTGATTTCACAACACTAACTTGCTTGTACCGGCTTGTAAATTTTCATCGACGTTCTCTAACTTTTTCCACAAATCATCATTTCTTGATTTTGAAGCTTTGATTAAGCTACCAATTCCTTTTTTTACCACTGTAGATTCCTTTTTCTGTATACACGAAATATTTTTATTTTCTTTCTTTACAAAATTTACACTTTTTCTGACCTCTTTGGTATCCAAAATTACCTATGTATAGTATTCAACAGTATTACTCGGCTTATAAGCGGCGCGGTATCATACGTAATTCGCATGAACCACCCCTTAAACTGATGCATAGCGCAGATTTAAAAATCTGCTAGCACACAGGTAACAAAAAAATTTCGTATAACTTTGAAACCGGTGTTCTTTACTGAATGTAACCCTTAAAAGATTAGAAAGGTATTTGTTTCAAACACACAAAGGAGAAACCCGGAATGAGGGTGAAATATCTCACTTCGAGCGGGTTTTTAAGGAGTTTGTTCTAATAAAATAAAATATTTAATGTTTTGTTATTAAATAACCATCAATTCTCAGATAATTGCGCATATAATCTTGTATATCCAAAGTTATAAGAATCTCCATTTTAAGAATCTCAAAAATAAAAAAAAATGAAATAATAAAACTAAAGTACCGTTATTTTTTTTGCTCAATGTTGTGCCGAAGTATAGGGAACAATATTCGATTAGTTAAAAATGTATTGGAATTATTTACAAGTTAATATGGAGCCCTGTTTTTGTTTCCTGTAGGTCGATTCTGGCTTTCCTGTAGGAAAAAGGAATTAGGAAAGATTTTTCGTAGTATTTTAGTCGTAAAAATCTATTTTCTGGCATACTGTGGTAAACAGTTGGTGTAAATTTTTTGATAAACAAAATTAAATTGGGAATATTATTCCTATCCAATTTCGATACGGAAAAAATATTTCCTAAATTATAAAAATTTAGATCTAACATGATTTCTCAGTAGGCCAAAAAATGATATTTTTGACAAAAATGCTATGTAAATGTTTTTCCTATTTCCTTTTCCTATAGGAAAGCCAGAATCGACCTACTGGACTATTTTTGGAAATTTAACCGTTTAGCATCTGATGAAAATTAGTTTAATTTTAAATTTTGAGCTTTACGCCATTTTTGTACCAACTAAATACGTATTTTGAATTTCCTTTGACGTTGTTGATATTCATATAGGTTTGCGTTCATACATAATTTTAATTTGATAAATTAAATTTATATGGTAAATATGTACTTAATTGTTAATTTAAATTATTGATAAGCTATGTAGTATAGTTTCTTAAATTTATCTCAGTTAATTTGTATACTAATTTTATTATTGTGACTGGTTTTTTGGTTATCAAAAAAAATTGTTTAAGTTCTCTGCAGAGGAACTCAAAGCCGAAATATATAGAAAACTATTAATAAAATAATTAAAGTAATTTGTCTATGTATAAAAAGCTTATTTTAAAAATCATTTGCTTCATAAAATAAATTTTACCACAACAGAAGTTTTGTTCGTATTAAGGGATTAATACTGTGCTAAAGACTATTCTAGATAATTATAGAAAAATCAAATTGATTGTTCCAAAAATTGAAATCTCTCGTACTTGCAACAATCCAGAGAGTTAGGACCTACATAAATTTTGTACGTTATATACGAGTAAATGTGTACCTCTCTATCAATAGATACTTTCGTTTGGAATAAGGCCTTCACATACACAGTGCAAACAAATATATTTTTTTAATATTTGCATAGATTAATTCCCCTAGATACTAAATTATTTAAACGTATTTGATGCGTATTGCTAAGTAAAAATAAGAAATAAAAATGTTTTAATCCCAGAAGAATGAATATACAGGTACGGGTACCTTACTTCTCATAAAAGCAATAAAGCAAATTTTTATATAAAAACGTGGGATGAAATATGAGCAACCAATTTAATGAAAGTAGAATTCGATGATATCTCTGTATAAATCTTTATATTTATCTGGTGTGTAATCGTGTTAAATAGTTCATCAAAGAAAACTATTAGAGCCATACGAGTCAAATCGATAATTTAACGTTATGATGATAATGATGATGATACTAAGCACAAGTTTTTGTATTCCCATTTCTCATAAAAATAAATTAGATATAAAACGCTTCGTATTATAATCTGATATTCGTTTCTGTATGTACGAGTATTATCTTCATCTTAAATAGCAAAAAGGATAAATTCCGCATATTATCGGCATGATTATTACTGATTATCTTATGCGTTGATCGATTTTATTTTTTGATACAGCAGTGTATTATGTAAATAATAATATTCTTGATTTTTAAAGCTTTAAGATGGTATTAACTGATATATTTATTTGATCTGATACGAGAAGATGTATAACCAAATTCCGGAAATTTTATTTTTTTGTTTTCAAAATGGTACGAGTAGAAAAATTCTGGGGAATAAGAGAATTCCATCGCCCCTCTAAAGCAATAAATAAATAGTCAATGTTCAGAGTAAAATGAAAACTTTTTGATTAAGAAAACATCAATCAATGTGCTTATTTACATACTAACACACAATTTCTATACGCATCTTACACATATGTACTAGCAGACAGATTGCTGTTATTACAGGTAGATTTTGTTTCGCCACTATTTTGAGTTGCCTTATATTGATGAGTTTATACCTTCATATCATATTAACAAAATCGTTATGTAGACTTTGATTCGACTCGTCTAATAACAGCCGATTTTGGAAGTCTAAAAGTACATACACGAACGATTATTGAACTTTTAAAAATGTCCTGTTATATGTGTTATTTTGGCCGGCAACATTATAGAGATCGCCATTTGGCAATGCCATTTGGGAATGAAAGTTCACTTGGTGTCACTTCGAACGTAGCTGAATAAAGCCAACAAATGATCGTTCGACATCGATAATATTTAATAGATGTTTTTAAAATGAAAAGAGTACATCAATAATTGAAATACAATATTGATGCATAAAGTTATTTAAAAAATAAAAAATTGTGAAATTACTAAAAATATATGACATTCACCCAATGAAATGAATTTATGTATTAAAGTTGCATCATAACAAAAGAATATCATATTTTTAAAAATTTTATCTTTAAAATTTAGCTTACGAATAACTCTTATGAAACAAATAAAAATTACATGCGCGAAGTAAATATTAATATGATTACGAATTTCACTCAACAATTTTATGTTGCAAATTTTATTTCCCAACACCATTACTTTATTTAGAAATTCACAAATTTAACTCTTTATTACTAATTCACTTTCACTTTCACTTTTACATTTCACTCCTTTACTTGCACTGTTCTCTGGTTAAACTATTTACAATTGTATTTTCGTCCACGCAAAAATTGCACGCGCTTTAATACTTATTTATCGCAGTTCGACATTATTTCTTTTATTGTTTCTGGCGATGTATGCGTATTGAAATTGTAAAAGCCGTTGATAATTCCAATATTTTCCATGATTCCAACATTCTAAAATCCAATTCCCAATCAGTATTTGGAGGAATACTTGATCTTAGAACATCCATGTGTATTAAGAATAATAATCGTCACAATAAAAAAGGGCTCTAACTAGGTTCGAGCCCGAGACCTTTGAGTTGACAACATTTGCTGGTGTGCAATGTAGAATTGAACAGAATTGCCCACTTTCATTATATTGTATCCCAGTAATCTAGCGATATGGAATACTTGCATCTTAGTTATGGGGTCTACTCGAATCTAGTATACAACATTGTCAATCCATTCCCATCCTTTTCGAAATTAGTTATAGTTTTGGTGATATCTCTTTTATTTTCTTGGGTTTTATAGCCAAACCATATCTCCCTTTACAAATCACTCACTGTCCGTTCTTTGTCATATCTTGTTTGCATTCTATCGCTCGCCTTTGCGATATTGCATTATGAATTCTGTGTATTTTCTGTCTTATATCGGAACCGTGAATTTCTTTTTTATGACTTTTGTTTCAGGAAATAGGCCGGTGATGTCCATTGCTAGTTGTTCAAAAGGTGTTTCAATATTGTATTGCTGGATTTTCTCTTGTGCTGAGTTAGCGGTCCCCTACTTGCAACATACGCATCGTACTCTCTGCGTCAATTTTCAATATAGTTCGGGCAATTGACCCAATAAAAACGGTGTTTTATCTTGTTCAAGGTTTTATAGATTTCCAAATATGCTCCGGACCTTCCATTGTTTGTTTCTTCTAGAACTTCTCGAATCCGATTAGACGGTAGCACAATTTGCTGTTTATTATTGTCGCAGTTAACCGATTGCTAGATCATTACTTGTATTCCAACATATATTCTCATCAAGAGCCAATGCCTCAAATAACTCTTAGCAGTGGCGCTTTGAGATGCAATTTTTCGCCAACGCAGTCGTCTTCCTAACACCAGCCATTTTCTTACTGACTCTATTGACTCATCACAGACTTTGTCTCCAATCAAATGTTGTTTATTCCAACCGCGTTCCGATTGAAACCGAATTCGAGCAATAACTGTGAACCAGTTCTTTACTTCCTGTCTTATAATGAACTGTACATGGCATTCCAAATAATTTATTTACATTGTTGATAGTGTAGGCTTATAGTTGTTCGATCCACCTAGCTACTTGCTCCCCAGGTTCCTTAAACTGCATCAATTATTTGAGAGCCGCATGGCCATTAAGTTGCACTTAACTTTGTTCTTGCCATCCAGATCGCTTGTTGTGCTTGTTAAAGGTAGCTGGCGTGTTTATCACATGAGCGACCTAGTATACATTGTTGTCAACCAAATAAGCAGTGCATGTTTTCCAATTTAGCAGGCGCATTGTATTGTAGCAAACGCATTGCATAATCCAAATGGCATTACCACAAATTGATTAAGTCTGCTTGCTGAAAATATCGTTTTCTCTCTACCGTCATGGAGGGGTGCTACTTGCCTTTCAGATCCAATGCACTACAATTTTTGTCCCCTGGCAGTGTGTTAAAGATGTTGTTAATGCGCGGTTATTTTACTGTAATGAACTCAAAATCGTGTTGTCGTGCTCTTTTTCACGTCCATTACGTTTCATTCTGAATAATAAATGCAGCTGTCTCCTACTGCTTCGCAAGCGCTAATCATCTTGGTGCTTGCCGGATTAAATATATTGGCTAATCCCGTGCTTCCACTGCGACATCTAACTGTTCTGCTGGGAAATGAATGCACAGTGATGTGCTCACAGTATACATCTGCACATTGATTTTCTTCTGTTTATGGTTTGGTCATCGTTAATAATGTTTTGACTGGCAGTTAGCAATATAGTTTATTCTCGCGCCCCGTGTCTGATTACATTTGTTAACGAGCTTACGATCAAAACCTGTACAGGTATTATCTACTAGAATATCACTAAGTTTCTCGCAATGTATTTTGTTCTCTACTATTTCAAGAGGTAATTCCACTTTGCGCCATTTTAGTACCTGGTTCTCCGGTTCCACAACTATAAATGATAAACCAATGGATAAAGAACAATCCTGTGACCGTGAACGATCAGTATGGAAGTACCTTTTCAATATGCATAAAATTTACAGTATGTTGTTGGTACATCAATACAGCTATAAAAATACATAATTTTAATACCCAAATTTAAAATTGATCTTTTATCTTTTTTACAAGAAATTTTATAAAATTTTCAGTTTGTTTTTAAAACAATTAAAAACCTTAATGGTACTGTTAATGGAAGTCGCGATCGAAATTTTGATGAATACACGCGACTTTAGAAAGAAATTGCGTACAGTAGCCTAAATTGTAATAATCTATAGTAGAACTGCAGAAGAACTGACAAAAGACATAGCAGGGGAAGTATAAATAGTGTCTTCTTAAACGAATGTAAGTACCATTGAAAATTTTCGATATGTTTCCAAAATCAAAGTTTCAAACCCAGCGCCACATGAACGAAGTAAATGTTAGTGATCATTTATTAAAACAACCTTAGGCAAACGAATTATAATCATGATACATACTTCAGTTTTACACTAGCATTAATAACAGTACTTAAACATATAAAATTCAATAACAATTATTACATGCAGGAAGTAAAATCTTTTATTGTTACATTCATATATGATTCATAGTTTAAATTAAAAAATGTAACTCACAAAATGAGTTTACTTGAAATCTAAATTCCAATGGATTAGTAGCTAACTGAATATACTGCTCAATAGACATAAAATAAATAGCTAATTGCAAATTAAACAAACAGATTATTACATAAACGAAGTGATTGTTAGTAGTCATCTAGCAACAATTAGTAAAATAACCACATGAGAAAGAACTAGACGTTTTACACAAACATCAATAGACGTTTTACACAAACATCAATTACATTATTAACATAATTAAAATTAGATTGAAAGTGAATGATTCCATTTCTTCTGTTATGTAAGTTTGATAGTTTAAATTGGATAACGCAATGCATTTATTTAAAATCTCTTTAATTAAAATGAGTCATTGATTAACTAGATATACTTCACGTTGTGTATACGCAAAATATTTAACTACAAATTAAACAAAGAAATTATTACATACTCAAAGTAAATATTTATGTTCATTTAGTGAAATGTAGTAAAATTATATCATGCAACTAAAGTTTCGCTCGAACATTAACAACAATATTTACACAAACACAATTGGATTACAGTTATTACATGCAAGGAGTGAATCTCTCAATTGGTACAGTCGTTTATATTTCATAGTTTAAATTAAAGCAAAAAACGCATTTATTTGAAATCTAAATTCAAATGGTTATAAATGGTTATTTTTTAATTAAACAAACTAATTAGTACATCTACGGAGTGAATATTGATGTTCGTCTAACAAAACTTTGTAAAATAACTACATGCAAACAGATTATAAATGGCTTTTCAATAAGGCGATAACAATTTTGAATTTAAATAAATTGTTTACTTACTTACTGACTATATTTACTCAGTTAATTTCAATCATTAATTACAATATTAAGCCTTTCATTGATACAGTCATAAAAGTTAAATAGTTTAAAATAAAATACAGAATACAGTGCTCTATAATTTAAATTCAAATGTATTCATAACTCACTGAATAAACTGGGTAGTGTACATAACCTAAATATTTATTTGTTTAAAAATAAACAGATTATTACATGCAAGAAGTAAATATTAATTTTTATTTATTTAAATTTAGTTAAAAACATGTACAAATAGATTATTTATATTAAAAATTCATTCAAACAACGTCAGTAGTTCACGGAATACACTGCATATTGCATATAGCCTAAATTGTTATTTGTAAATAAAACAAACAGTTTATTACATGCACGAAGTGAACATTATTGTTAATAAGCACATACAAGCAGATTAATATATTAAAGTTTCATTTAAGCATTAGTGACAATATTAATACACACTAAATTATATTACAATTAATACACGTATAAAGTGAATCCTTTTATTTCTAGAGTCATTATGTTTCAAGCTTTAAATTAAAATGCAAAATTTTATACCACTTAAATATTTATTTGCTAATTAAAGCAACAAATTTATACATTCACTAAGTGAATACTAATGTGCATTTATAAACATTTAGTAAAATAATCGGATATAACAGATTATAAATGTTGAAGTTTTACTTAAGCAATTATCACTATATATACACTAATTAGGTTTCAATAATTACATGTCATATATGTTTCATAGTTTAAAATAAAATACAAAATGCATTAATTTAAAATGAAGTGAATTAGTTTGAAATTCAAATGTATCAATAGTTCAAAGAAAGTACTGCATGACGCGTATGATCTAAACATTTATATGATAATTATACAAACAGATTATTACATGCACGAAGTGAATATCGTTGTGAATCAGGTCGTTTACAAAAACTTGTTATAAGAACCACTTGCAAACAGACCATATATACTAAGGTTTCTTTTAATCAATTTTTATAATGTTGACACAATTAATATTAGATTTAAAGTTTTGCATGCAGGAAGTGAATATCTTCATTGTAACAGTCCTATATAATTGTTAGTTTAAATAAAGAACAAAATGCATTTATTTGAAATTTCAAGTCAAATGGGTCACTTGTTCACTGGATATACTGCACGTTGCATAAATCTTAATATTTATTTGCTAATTAACAAATAGATTATTGCATGCAAGAAGTGAATATCCATGTGGATTTATAAACATTTAGTAAAAAATCTAAATGCAAACAAATAATTTTACTGAAGTTTCACTAAAGCTTTATCAACCTTATTTACATAAATAAAATCAGATTACAATTATTACATGCAGGAAGTGAATCATAGTTTTAATTAAAAGTCAAAATATATTTATTTGAAATTTGAATTTAAATTGATCAATACTTCACGTAATATACTGCACATTGCATAGTACCTAAACAGTTAATTGTTAATTGTACAATCCGTTTATTACATGCACGAAGTGAATATTATGTTTATTTAACAAAAATTATTAGATTTACCACATGTAAACAGATTAAATGTTTAAGGCTTCATCCCAGCATTTGTTATAATATTTACACAAATAGAAAGGAAATACAGTATTACATGCACGAAGTGTAGCCGCTTATGGTTACAGTTCTATCTGTATAATACTCGTACTTTAAATTAAAATACATAATGCATTGGTTTTAAATCTAAATTCAAATGGATCAATAATCTACTAAATATACTGTACAATGCATATAACCTTTATTTATTTATTTGCTTATTAAAGAAACAGATTATTATATGCACGAAGTGAATATTAATGATAATTTAAAAAATTTAATAAAACAAGCACAAGTTAACATACAAATACATAAGTTTTACTCAAGCACTATTCACAATATTCACATAAAATTAGATTTTAATTATTACATGCAGGAAGTGAATCCTTTTATTGTTACAGTCATATATGTTTTACAGTTCAAATTAAAATATAGAAATAATTTATTTAAAATGAGTTGTGTTTAGTTGAAATTAAAATGGATCAATATGTGTTTCAATAATTACATGTAGGAAGTGAATTCTTATATTGCTACAGTCATATATGTTTCATAGTTTAAAATAAAATACAAAATGCATTAATTTAAAATGAAGTGAATTAGTTTGAAATTCAAATGTATCGATAGTTCAAAGAAAGTCCTGCATGACGCGTATGATCTAAACATTTATAAGATAATTATACAAACAGATTATTACATGCACGAAGTGAATATCGTTGTGAATCAGGTCGTTTACAAAAACTTGTTATAAGAACCACTTGCAAACAGACCATATATACTAAGGTTTCTTTTAATCAATTTTTATAATGTTGACACAATTAATATTAGATTTAAAGTTTTGCATGCAGGAAGTGAATATCTTCATTGTAACAGTCCTATATAATTGTTAGTTTAAATAAAGAACAAAATGCATTTATTTGAAATTTCAAGTCAAATGGGTCACTTGTTCACTGGATATACTGCACGTTGCATAAATCTTAATATTTATTTGCTAATTAACAAATAGATTATTGCATGCAAGAAGTGAATATCCATGTGGATTTATAAACATTTAGTAAAAAATCTAAATGCAAACAAATGATTTTACTGAAGTTTCACTAAAGCTTTATCAACCTTATTTACATAAATAAAATCAGATTACAATTATTACATGCAGGAAGTGAATCATAGTTTTAATTAAAATTCAAAATATATTTATTTGGAATTTGAATTTAAATTGATCAATACTTCACGTAATATACTGCACATTGCATATAACCTAAATAGTTAATTGTTAATTATACAACCAATTTATTACATGCACGAAGTGAATAATTATGTTCATTTAGCAAAATTTAGTAGAATTACCACATGCAAACAAACTAATTATTCTGAGGCGTCACACTAGCATTTGTTATAATATTTACACAAATAGAAATAGAATACAATATTACATGCAAGAAGTGAATAACATAGTTACTGTCCTATCTGTCCGACCTGTTTAATACTCGTACTTTTAATTAAAATACAAAATGCATTGGTTTTAAATCTAAATTCAAATGAATCAATAATCTACTAAATATACTGTACAATGCATATAACCTATATTTATTTATTAGCTTATTAAAGAAACAGATTATTATATGCACGAAGTGAAAATTAATGATCATTTATAAAATTTGGTAAAATAGGCACAAGTTAACATATAAAATATACGTAAGTTTTACTCAAGCACTATTCACAATATTTACATAAAATTAGATTTTAATTATTACATGCAGAAATTGAATCCTTTTATTGTTAGATTTAATTTATTTAAAATGAATTGTGTTTAGTTGAAATTCAAATCGATCAATATTCATTGTATGTACTGCACGATGCTTATAACCAAAATATTTATTTGCTGAATAAACAAGGAGATTATTAAATGTACCAAGTGATTGTTGTGGCCAGTTAGGAAAATTTAGTATGTACTAAAATTTCTCTCATACTTTTATTACAATGTTTACACAATTAAAATTTGTTTTCCATTATTACACATAGGAAGTCATTCTTTCCATTGTTCTAGTACTCTATGTTTGATAGCTTAAATTAAAAAGAAAACGCATTTATTTAAAATTTCAATTCGAACGAATCATTGATTTACAAGATAAACCATCGTGTCGATTTTGTACCAAATATGAAAGAGAAAGGTGAGCAAACCGGACAAATATAGTAGTCGTAAATTTGTTTATATTTGTTTGCTTGAGCGTCATCTTGTTTACGTATATTTTTAATTGATGTGCCAAACGCAGGTATTTGTCAAACGATAGGTTTCTTAGGAACAGTTTTAAAATCGTGCCGTGTAATACGCCAAAAATGATTTAAGTGTAATGCACGTTTAATGAAAAGAAGTTTTCAAGTAATGTAATGTTGCTACTTATTTTGATTTAAATATGAAAATCAAATTCTACCGTTTGTCAGTAATAAACTTTTGGTACTTACAAAATTTACGAATAGGTGTATATGTTTCACGGATTTTTGGAATTAGTTTCCAATTTCTATTCTGGTTACCCTTATACACAGCTAGATTTTCAAATCAAAAGTTTAATTTTAATGTTATTATTTGGAACTTACTCCAAAATCGAAATATTTTTGTAATATTTAGTTTTAAAAAAATTATATTTACATCTGTAGTTTTTGAAAAAATACATGAAACATGAAAAATAAATTAAATTCTTGAAACACACACAAAAGTCAGATGAACAATAAATAAATAAACAATTTTTTTTACTCAAAATGTTTTTGTTAAATAAACTGTTTGTAATCAAATATACAGAACAATACTTTTTGTGTTTATTCCGCAGTAAATACGAATTTGAGTTTTATATTAAACAAACTAGAATTTTATTATTATTTGCCTGTCTCGTTTTGTAAAATGCGTGAATAATATTTGTTTTAATAAAATTTAATTGGTTTGTTTCCGTACACCTCCTGAGTATACGTTATCCCATTTCTCTCTACGTATATCTAAAGTACACAGAGGGATGATATGCAAACGGATAACATTAAAAATTGCTTGGAGTTTTTATTTTTTAAATATAACCCATTGTAAAAAATGGTTCTAAAATTTATAAATTTTCATTAATTTTGATGATAATTATACGTGTTTAAATGTTGGTAATTAAGACAATTTGGTTTAGCTAATCAAACTTTTAATTTTAATTGTAACATAATAAATGTTATTTTTGGTTTTATAGGTTATAATTTTATTTTGTATCTTTAACAAACCATTTTCTAGGCACCTAACACATAATTTTCTTTTACCTTTGTTATTAAAATTATTATTGGTATTTTTAAACCTCAATTACAGATACTAATTATTCTTTTCTAAGGAATAAAAATAATTTATTTCTCACCGACCAAACGGAAAACTGATTAAAGCTTTGGCCTTTGAACCAGGACGTAGAGCTGATAACGATAGTGATGTAAATAAACAGACAACAATCCATCTTTCATATCAGTACTATAGGCTGGCATGGAGCTATTCAATGTGCAAATGGTTTTACGTAAGTTGGACATATAGCCGTACGTCCTTTTTAGGCACTGCGTAAGGTAGGGAGTGCTTCGGCCCCAGAACAGATTGCACAGAATAAAAACAAACAAACAACTAACAAGTCTCTCAAATATATTGGAAAATAACCAATTTAAACCATTTTCAACCGATTACGATAGAATTCGATTTAAAAACTACAAGAAAAACTAGGAGAAAAAAACTACAGAAATTTCTCCAAATCTAAAATTGCTTAATGGATTGGATGTAGCATTCTTTTATAAAATCAATTCAATTTAAAATAGTATATCTTGTGTCCTGTGATTGTGTGGATGAGTGAATAAGTGATTTAGAATGAATGAAATGCGAATAAAATGACAAGGCTAAAAAATATATTAAGTGTCTACAATAAACTACCTACCTATTTTAGTAATAAGTAGTTAAATTATTACAAGTTATATTTAAACTAACCGTTATCCGTCAAAATGGCGGTAAATTAAAAAAAAATTGTAATTTGTTCTTTTTCATAAAAATCCCAATAAGTTGGTTTTTCAGAAATAGTGAGTGATATTTAAAAAGGAATGTTGCATAGGACACTTACTAGATTGCGAATTGTTATTCAACTGTACTTAATTTAATTTTCTTAAAATATTATATTTCTTTAAGAACTGTACCAATTTATGTTAAGCGGCCACATAAATTGGTACCCAAAAACTTAAATTTTCCCCTCGATCATTAAAATAAGCTCGAAATTTTCAAAAACCAAATAATTGCCATTTTCCGCCATAGGGCTTTGCTTATTATGTGAACATTCAATAAAAGTTTAATGGATTTATCGTCTGAACTATTCACAATATCTCAGATTTATTAAGAAAACAAATGTTGTTGCTTTTCACAGTAACAATTACTTTACATCTTTGCAAAAATTAACGGATGCCGAAGTAGTCCGGAAAAACAATCAACCAGTATTTTTAGAGCCTATCCTAGCGCAAAATGCTTAATTATATGATTTGATATGATTTAAATATGTTTTGATATGAAATGATATGAATTGATATGATCTGATATGATTTGATTTGACAAGATTTGAAATGATATGATTTGATACGTTTTGATACGTTTTGATAAGTTTTGATATGATTTGATACGATTTGATATGATTTGATATGATGTGATATGATTTGATATGATTTGAAATGCTTTGATATGATTTGATATGATTTGATAGAATTTGATAAGAATTGATATGATTTGATATAATTTGATATGATTTCATATGATTTAATTTGATTTGATATGATTTGATATGATGTGGTATGATTTGATATGATTTGATATCATTTAATATGATTTAATATGATTTAATATGATTTGATATGATTTGGTATGATTTGATAGAATTTGATAAGATTTGATATAATTTGATATAATTTGATCTGATTTGATATGATTTTATATGATGTGGTATAATTTAATATCATTTGATATGATTTAATATGATTTGATATAATTTGATATCATTTGAAATTATTTGATACGATTTGATATCATTTGATATGATTTGATATGATTTGATATGATTTAATATGATTTCAAATAATTTAATATGATTTGATATGATTTGAGAAGATTTGATATGATTTGATATAATTTGATAACGTTTGAAATTATTTGATATGATTTGATATGATTTGATTTAATTTGATATGATTTGATATGATTTGAAATGATTTGATATGATTTGATTTGATTTAATTTGATATCATACGATTTGATATTATTTGTTATGGTTCGATATGATTTGATATGATTTTATATGATTTGATATGATTTTTCATGATTTGATATTATTCGATATGATTTGATATGTTTTGATATGATTTGATATGATTTGTTATTATTTGATATGGTTTGATATGATTTGATATGATTTTACGATTTGATATGGTTTGATATGAATTAATATGATTTGATATAATTTGATATCATTTGAAATTATTTGATATGATTTGATATGATTTGATATGAGTTGATATGATTTAATAAGATTTCATACGATTTGATATTATTTGTTATGGTTCTATATGATTTGATATGATTTTATAAGATTTGATATGATTTGATATGATTTTACATGATTTGATATTATTCGATATGATTTGATATTATTTGATATGAATTGATATGATTTGATATAATTCGATTTGATTTGATATGATTTTACGATTTGATATGGTTTGATATGAATTAATATGATTTGATATGATTTAATATGCTCGTAGATGCGAATTGATATACTCTGATATTGCGTGATTTTGATTTGAGTTAAATTTGATTTAATGTGATTTGATTTGGCATGCTTTTCATATGTTTTCATATGACTTGATAAGATTTGATATAATTTGACATGATTTGATATGATTTGATATGTTTTGATATGATTCGATATGATTTGATATGGTTTGATATGAATTAATATAATTTGATATGGTTTAATATGATTTGATGCGACTTTATATGTTTTGAAATTTCGTGATTTTGATATGAGTTAAATTTGATTTGATGTGATTTGATTTGATATGATTTGATATGATTTATTATGATTTAATTTGATTTAGTTATGTTTTGATATGATTTGATATGATTTAATATGAATTGATATGATTTGATTTGACATGATTCTTATGTGATTTGATATGATTATTTGTATTTTGACATGCTTTGATATATTTTAATATGTTTTGATATGTTTTGTTATGATTTGATATGATTTGATAAGATTTGATATGATTTAATATGATTTAATTTGAATTAGATATGTTTTGATATGATTTGATATGATTTTATTTGATTTGATATGATTTTGTTTGGTTTGATATGATTTGATATGATTTGATGTGGTTTGATATGATTTGATATGATTTGTTATGATTTGATATTGTCTGGTATAATTTGATATGTTTTGATATGATGTGATATGATTTGATATGATTTGATATGTTTTGATATGATTTGAAATGATTCGATATAATTTGATATAATTCGATATTATTTGATTTCACATGATTCTCACATGATTTTTCTCGAGATGATTTGATATTATTTGATGAAATTTGATATGATTTGTTATGGTTTGATATGATTTGATATGGCTTGGTATGATTTGATATGATTTGATATGATTTAATGTGATTTGAAATGATTTGATATGGTTTGATATAACTTGGTACGTTTTGATATGACTTAAATATGATTTGATATGGTTTGATATTATTTGATATGATTTAATATGATTTGATATGATTTGATGTGATTTGGTATGATTTGATATGATTTGATGTGAAATTATTTGATATGATTTGATTTGTTGTGATTTGATATGGTTTGATATGATTTGATATGATTCGATATGATTTGATATGATTTGATATGATTTGATATGATATGATATCATTTGATATTATTTGATATGACTTGATATGATTTGATATGATTTGATATGGTTTGATATGATTTTATATGATTTGATATGTTCTCAAGAAGCATCTCACAACTATTTAGTTGTGTACAACCAATTGATGGTTGTGACATAATTGTCACAACCAAAAAGTACTTGTGAAATGGTTGTCATATTCAGTAAACACTTTATTGAAAATTTTTATTTGTAAAGTTGTTGTCTCTTATAATATCCACAGCTGAATGGTCACTACAACCAATTAGTATGTCACATTAGTTCGGACATACATGTCACAAGTAGAAAAGCTACCAGTTACGAAACGCCACACATTGGTTGACAAAATTGGTTCGCAGATGCATGTCACAACTAAGAAAGTTAACAGTTACGAACCACCACCAATTGGTTCGCTGCGTTGCTTGGGACATACATGTCACAACTAATTTAATCACCGATAATGAACTAAAATTAATATTACATTGAATTAGTTGTGAAACAGTTCTAACAACTGGTGACAATAGCCACTTAAAATAAGTTCTTTATGGAGTGCATAATAAGTTGTGAAATAAACTCAAAATTCATTTTGCGAACTAATTTAGTTATCGTTTATTTGGTTAGTTGTACATTGGATGTGAATACTGAGCTTAAGAACTACGAATAGCCATTTTGTTTATTTATAATTTGACAATTTAATAAGTTACAATTTCAGGAAACGTCAGCGCACATTTCAATTCAAAATGTTCAACCCGAAAATTGGGGTTTCCAAATGGAACAAATAGAAAAAAGTGGTAAATACAGACGATTATTGATTAGGAATCGCTTAAATTTAAAAGTTTGCAATATAGATATTGTTTCATGCGAAAACACGTTTTTCACGATAATGTAGATATGTCAAAATTCTAGTGGTGAAAATAGTTCTACAGTAGATCACAACCCATTCACAAACAAACTATGTTAGACTGGTTCTAATCACAATTAATCAATATAGAAAGTTCGCTTCGCAACCGATTCACAATTTATTTTCCTTAACCTAGTTCCAAACACAACCATTTCACAAAATTGTATTGTTCGACTTGATCTAGAACGGTTGCAGGCACAACTATACTATGTAACTATAATAACACCTTTTTTATAATATGGCGCATACAATATTTTTATAGGGAGAACAGGTTCAATCATTTTGAAAAAAAAAATTCATAACCTACAACGAGCAGTGCATTGATCTTTAAGTTCATATAAATTAATATTTTTTCGTTAAATTAATTTTTTGAAAGCAAATAAAATGGGCGAATCTTAATCCAAAAATCCCTGTTTTACAGTAAAATTGACATTTCCCGTGGGTTTTCACGTATATGTGCGATAAATATTGAAATTGAATTTTATATGAAATCAGATTAATATAATATATTATTATTAATACTTACATATTGCTATTCTTTTCAGTTGTGATAAAAGTATTGCTTCAATCTAAACACAACTTCGTAGTATCATAATCGTTGTGTTATTTTAATAAATTCCTTATGTATCTGAAAATTTGGTTGTGAATCTCCATTTATGATCACCAGTACAAGTTGTGAAATAGTTGTAAATGAGCTGTGACAACTCTCACACAGCGTTGTGACAACTTTTATATGTGAGATTGGTTGTGACAACCACGTGGAGCCGTTGTGGTCTACGGTTCGCCACATCCAAATAGCGATGAAATAAGTTGTGACAACGATGTGGGAACCTTTTCACAACTTGAAATGCTAATTGGGTTTAGATATGACTTAAATATGATATTATATGATTTGATATGATTTTATGTGATTTGATATGATTTGATATGATTTTATATAATTTGATATGATTTGATATGATTTGTTATGATTTGAAATGATTTTATGTGATTTGATATGATTTGATGTGATACGATATGATTTGATATTATTTGATATGATTTGATATGATTTGATATAATTTGATATGATTTGATATGATTTGATATGATTTGATATGTTTTTATATGATTTTATATGATACGATATGTTTGATATTATTTGATTTGATTTGATGAAATTTAATATGATTTGATATAATTTGGTATGATTTTATATGCTTTGATGTGATTTGATATGGTTTGATATGATTTGATATGATTTGATATGATTTGATATGATTTGATATGATTTGATATGGTTTGATATGATTTGATATGATTTAATATCATTTGATATGATTGATATGATTTGATGTTATTTGATATGATTTGATATGATTTGATATGGTTTGATATGATTTGATATGATTTGTTATGATTTGATCTGATTTGATATGATTTAATATAATTTGATATGATTTGATATGATGTGATATATGCTTTCTTATACTACATAATTCAAGAACAAAACTGTCTTAAAATCAGAGATAAATTATATATCGTGATTCAATAACACTGTACATTCCCAGTGTTCACCATATTAATTTCGCGACGGCACTTAGATCTGTTTACCAATTATTGCCTTGATTTTTGGATGTAGTTAGGTTCAATGTTGTTTCAACGCAGTTCGATTTGTCCTTTACTCCAAAGTTGTTTAGTTTTCTTATTGTAGCTCCAAAGGCCCTAAATTGAATGCAGGCTTATTGCAAGACTTCAGTGGCAATTTAATCAATTTTTTTTTAAATAATGCGTCCAGGGTATTTCGATTGCAATAGAGCCAACGTTTATTGAGTTTATAAGCCGTCTAATAGGCCATACAAAATGTATATTATTCTACAATAAAGTTCACCGTTTACCTTAAGAGTACTACCTACATTATTCTTGAATAATTTTGATGGCTGCATTAGATAGGAAGGCACTTTAAATAGGGGATGCACTCGCATTGTAAATGTATTTGTTGGTATTTACTGAATTGCACGTCTATATTTGATGTCCCAAACACGTAAGGTTTGTTAAGCGTGACCGTTTACGTAAAATATTTTTTGTCGTTTGTGTTTAATCATCCAACTAGTACAAATACCTCGCAACACGATTAATCCATTTAATCTAAATATCACTTGAAATTTTAAAATAATCAAAATTATTTGGATAGCTAACTCTACTTTTGCTATTGGTTTGGATCCCAAGTAGATTATATGGAAAGTGAACTCCTCATGCGCTTGCTGCAAGGTTATTGTCGCTCCTTATAAAATCTTCGTTCTATTTTGTAATAGAAACATCCTTGTTAATGTTGAGATTTGGTCCACATTTTACTGCCTACGCTGTAAAACTGTCAAATTTAAGTATAACGGATAATATAAGTTGTATAAGCCTTGATTTAAAAAACAACCGTTTGCTACATCTAGAAAGCAAATAAAACCTCTCTACTAGTAATGACATAAATACCTAAGATTTAAGAAGGTGATGAAAATTTCAATTTAATTTGGACTATTTAAATACAGTTATTGGTACACTTTGCTTCAATTTGGTTTTCCATGAAAATGATTACGAACGCAAAAATGAGCCGGGAAAACGCTTTGGTTGCCAATAACTGAAAAATTTATGTTTTATCTTTTAAGTTAAGTTCACAACTACAAACTAGAATAAAGGCAGTAGTTTTTGTTTGAAAACGGAAGAAAGAGACAAAAACTGAAAAAAGCTATTTATTTCAAAAATATAGGGAGACACGTCAATTTCATTTATATGTATAGATATCGCAAAAAGGAAAGAGAAGTCCTACTCTATTCTATTCTATTAGGTATTACCCGTAAAAAATGACGGAAGAGTTTTTAAGAACGTAGTTGTAATTTATAATTTTTATAAAGATTAAAAACAAACTAATCTGAGAAATAATGTAAAAAACGGGCAAATTACTTGGGAAAATGGGTTTACTGCTTTGAAATCTATGAAATTGGGCTCCTATATTCTTAAACTGGTTCATTCTTTAAGTGAACTGCTTAAACAAGTTTCACGGACAAGCGAGTAATAGAACGTTAATTATTTCGATTAGCCCTGATGTAGAATAATTGAGAAAGCGGGGATGGGGGAAACATAATACTTTCCTTGATTTCTTTGATCCAAATTGCAAGTGTAGTGAAAAAACATTAACATTAACTTTTAAATTCCGGATTTGCGCTTGAACACCAGCCAACCAATTAAGGCGATGCTATTCCAATTAATTGATCAGAAAAATCATTCAATAAGAATCTACGATCAATTTGACTTTAATGTATCAAAAAACATTTTCAAAAAAGATTTGAAATGGTAAAACGTGAAATTTTTTGACAAACTCAAATCTGAAAATCTGAACTTTTAATTTTTATAATTTGGATTCCAATTTTAAGGTTTAATATTTTTTATGAAATCTAAAATTTAAGATAAGATAACAAAAATCAATTACGAATTTCTGTAATCTTACGAAATTTCTCGGAAAGTGTATGGTTTTAGAGATATGAGCAACAATTGATCAGCATTACAGCAAAACCATTTAGCAAAATCAATTGTTTGATATTTCCAATTTCCAGTGTTATCGCAATATTGCAAGGTACTCAATTAATATCGTTTGGTGATTTTAAAGTAAGTGAAGAGTGCGAAAAGAAATGAAAATATTTAGAATTCTGCGCGAAAGAAAGTGTTCCTCGAATGGTGAATGACCAGCTTAAACAACATTTTTGAATGCTTGCGAAGAATCGCCCATATTTGTGGGTATTTGGCGAGATTATGAAAAACCGAACGCAGCTCCGAAACTGCATAGAGAATTTTCCTTGAATGCATATGATTTAAAAAGTCTGTTTTGAGTAATTCTCTGACGGATTCTCTCTAGGAAAACTCTAGTTCATATTATGAAATTGGTTGCTGTACCGTGTAATATTGCTGCATAATTAAATAATTTCCTGACTCTTAACCAAGACGGAGCAACTCTTACAAACATCAAATACTAATCATTATGGCATACAATTATAAATATTGAATAGCGGAAATGAACAAACAGCTATAAAGCTTGAGAAATCATTAGATTGAATCTGAATATTTTTTCAACGGCTCATTCCATTCTGAATGAGCGTGCGGGTTTTGACTGTATACTCGTATAAGTATATAAAAAAATAAATTTTTTTTGAATTCCAACAATGTTTCGATGTAATGAGAAATAAAAATAAATTCTACTTTGATTTAAAGCAAATTTTTTATTTAGCTACGGCTAAGTCAAATAAGGTTTAGAACTCCGGGAAAATGGATTTGTTAATCAAAACTAACTTTCGTCATTGTCTCCCAAAGTAATAACTTTCACGAACATTTGAAACACTGAACGATTTTCGCCATTAGCATTTTCTCCTACCTTGCCCCGTCTCCGACATAAATTCCTGAAATTTATTAAAAATTCACGCCGTATAAAATTAATCACAACTATTCCTGAGGTGGCTACAATCTGATTAATCAATAATTATTATTTAATTAAAACTCGTTTCTATATTTGACAAAATAACAAAATGCCGCATTTTTCTCTAATTTCCTATTATGGGCACGAATATTTAATTCTAGCATTAACAACAAACAATTTAAAAGAACACGCAGTCCTAATTTAGAACAATGTAATTCCGATTGATATCTGTTATGGATTAAACATATTAAAATACTAAACATGTACTCGCGTATGTTTATAAAATGTAAATTGCTGTAAAAACGGTATTCAATCAAATATGTCAGACTCATATTTAACATGTCCGCGTGTGTGGCGTGAGTTGCGCGCAATTCATATTATTTAGTGTTATCGTGATTGAATTAAATATAGAGACCGTTTGATCTCGATACGTGATAGTGAATTTTTGTGTGTACATGTGCGGGGTTTTGCTAATTAATTATGAAAATTCCATAAGTGTGGTATAGTGTTAAAAAAATATAATTGTTAAGTGAAGTGTTTAATATTTTTTTGATGTGTCACGTTTTTAGTGGAACGTTCGCATATAGATAAGACAAAATATTGTGATTATCGAAAAACACTTTTACCTTTTTCCTGGTGATATTTTTCGTTTTTGTTTGGTTAGTGATTTGTGATACGTGAGTAAACGAATTTATGTAAGAATATTTTTAAACGTATTATTTTTAATATTCATTAGGATTTACTGACAGTTTATCGTAAAAAATTTATCGTGAACAATTTACCGTAGAACAATTTATCGTATACAGTTTATCGTGAGGGCAGTTTATCGTAAATCACAATTAATGTCTTGTATTTGATGTATCTTAAAACATAAAACTTTTTCATAATGTATTTCGTATAAGAATTCGGTCATTTCTTAACTATCGTGATGAAATTGTTTATGTTGGATGAAAAGGGGATTCTTAAATGATTTTTGGAAGAAGTAATGTAATAGAGCCACCTGGGACAAACTGGTGATAGATGTTAAAGCTTCCAGTCTTACCAGAAACCTATTTATATAACGAGCTCAAGATAGACCTGAAGAGCAGAAGCTGATGAGATAGCGGATTTGCGGCAACAATAACTTGCCCTGACATGTAGTGTCAATAACTAGAAGCAGAATTTTTTTGAATCATTTTCTATAGACCACCTTATATCCATTTGGAGTTACCTAGCAAGCGTATTAATCAAGGAATTTTTGCTCTCATACTACCTTGTAATATAATTTAAATAGTTTAACGATATAGAACTGAAAATCTCACAATTTTAGAAAAGTAAAGAATTTGCGAAATGCAATGCGAATAAACAGTTTTGTTTTCTTTGCACATAATACCGAAAAGTTAAGTGAAATATGGATTAAAGATTAATATTCTAAAATGAGACAATCGGAAACGAAATGCTTCTACCTACATTTTGAACAAGCATTTCAATAAAAACTTGATATTTTGGCACTACAGAAAAAATTGGCAATAGCTTCGTCGATTATAACCGGAAACACACGGCACTCACTTTATGGAAGCAATAACGAATAGCCCTAATTTGGAGTTGGGTTACTCGTTACTAGCATCATAAATTCATAATTATCTTTGTACCTATTATATTTTCGTTTTCAGGTTTCTTGGGAGTCCCTTTGCGATTTCGTTTGTCAATGTCCAAGTCCCAAGTGAAGATAAACTCGATTACATCAAGCATGCTTTCTACAAACAGCATCATGAAATCGTGAGCAAAATACTACAATACGGAGTCAAAATATTACTGGATGATTTAAATGTTCGTGCTATCATCATGTACGTTAAAACTCTCCGTTAGATTATTGAAGCACTTCATAATCATGTTAACTGCAAATATTCCGATAATACTAATTCAGTCATTTTTTGATTTCGTAGAGGATCAGTTGTCAGATGGCCAAACTCATTTCCATCCAACGTACCCAATCCCATCAAAATCGGTAATAAATTACCGAGTTCCATCACAGATGGCCATATTCAAGAAAACCTCCCAAAAATCATTTAAGAATCCCATTTCCATCCAAAATACAAAATCTTATCATTATCGTTTAAAAAATGGCCGAGCGCCGGCCCAGATGACAATATTTTAGAACTTCTTTCAAAAATCATTTAAGAATTCCATTTCCATCCAACATACCCAAACCCATCATACTCGGCAAGGAAATTACTGAGTTCCATCCCAGATGGCCACATTTAAGAACTTCGTCCATAAACTGTTTTAGGGTGTTTTCCAAACACCGGCTGTTTGGCGCCATCTTGAATAAGTCAGTCAACTCATTCCAATTCATTGTACCCACTTATTTTTGACGTAATAACAAAAAACAAAACGAAATTTCTGTTATATGGGAGAAAACAATTTCTTGACAATTTCTAGTCACTTCGCGAGGCGACTTATTTGAATAAGTCGGTATCCACAAATAAGTCGACGTTTGGAAAACAGCATTAGAATCCCATTTCCATTCAAAATACAAAATCCCATAAATCTCGGATAAGAAATGGCCGAGTTCCGTCCCAGGTGGCCATAATTTAGAGCTTCTCATGAGAGCTTCTTCATATAACTTAATAAACCGAAGACACTTTAATTTTTTATTTACATATAATTTTGTTATACGGTAAATTGGCATACGATAAATTGTGCCACGGCTGATTGCGTCCAAGACAAACCGTTCTACGGTAAAATGTTTACGTTAAATTGAAACACTATAAATTGTTTACGATAAAACAGCCTTCACCCATTCATTTGAAAGTAAACATTCATTCATTAAACAAACTGTGAGAGGTATTTAATTGATGCCAAACTGGGAAATTTCTAAGACTCGACTGAGCACCTACAATTTATACGGGTTTCAGTTGATTGAAACCCATGAGATTTTTAATTTTTTGATTTTTATTGTACGTATTCCCCGAACATAGATTGTTCTTTCCAATAGACAAACTTGCATTGGTGAACTCAGGCAAGTAGGAACCGTTTAGTTTTTGTGTTTCATTATTAACACCTCCGTCATACTGATTGAGCAGGATGATGCCTTCCGCTATTTCGTATACTACTGGTATATGTTGACTATTGGTTTGGCGTCATTTTGATGGACGGCTATTGAGCAGGTTCGGTAGGCACTCCAATCTACTTATATCTACTACATTATTTTGGTTACATATTGATAAAGAATTAATTGTTCTACAATCTTACTAATATCATAAATTTTGTTGTGGCTTTTCATAATTTGTTCATAATGAACTACAATAATTTTGTTATTTCTTTTCACGGCTTTTAACAATAGTTTATCGTAAATTTCAACGGTTGTGAGGGGAATGTAAATGATATAAAGTAGGGAGAGGTTGTTGCTGATAACTTTTAAGTTCACAAAGTTCAAAGCCTCTTCTGAGGTCGCATATGGAAGGTTCTCATTTATAATTATTTTTATAGCTAACCTAATCTCGGAATTAGATACAATGAGGGATCGCGTATTTGATGTTTATTATCTCCTCCTTCATCAATCTCAGTTTGTATTGTATGTTTAGAGTCAATTGATCAGTTAATTTATTTTCCTTGTGAATGGCGTTGGTAATTTCGTTAGCCATTTTGGTAATGTTGTTAATTCTATCGTTATAAAGCTGATTAATAATGACTTGTCTGTTACTGTTTTGTCCGTCATGGTCAGTAGTCCCAGCGGTCCATTTCCATGAAGTACCGAAGAAGTCAAGGGAATGTTTGCTTTTATGAATTTTTAGTCTGTCCAGTAGGGTCTGTAGCAGGGTGAGTTCGTGGTGTAAATATGGATACAGCGGATGTATTTTTGTAATTTCGTTTTTCAGTATATCGTGCATTCTAGTAATGAAGTTCTGGTGGTTTTCTAATTCAATAACATGAATTAATTTGAAATTCCTTTCCTGTAATTTATCTCTACCGGTATTAATGGAGATAATTTGTGAACTTGAGTAGTCTAGTATTTGAACCTCGGCAACTGCAATATGTAAGGAGCATCTGAGATTTAGTGCAACGTAGGATTTGATGCTACTGTTGTGAATGCTTTTTCCGGACTCGGTCAACATAGTAGTGTTTTTATTTTCTTTTACAATTTCTTGTTTGAAACTAGCTGTTAGTTTAGGACCTATTCTCACGTTCTGACGTACGTTAATAGTCTGTCCCGCTTGTTATATTTTAATGGATTTACGTTTCTTATTGTGGTATTTTTGTCTTGCGCCTGTTTTTGTTTGATTTTCTCTATATTGGTGAGTCCTCTTCGAAGTCTTCTGGAAAAGTATTCAGGCCTCGTAAAAAGAATAGTTCTATTGGCTTCTTCTTCGTGCATGAGTGTATCGAGTAGATATACTTATTCACTGATCTCTCGAGCAGTTCCGTGAAGGATCTCTCCGCTTTGTCTGCGTTTAAGCACCTCATGATTTCTGATAGAGTAAAACATGGCGGGTTGGTAATTTGGACGCTGCCCGCAACAGAATTTGCGATAAATGGTCTTTGAATTAGAATGGGCTTTCTTACATATTTGGGCTGGATGTACTTTTTATTTGAACCAATATCTATTAAGAATTTGGCTGTTTTACCGCTCTTCACCACGTGCTCTAAATATGGGAGTGAAAAGCTCTTCATTATAAAAAATTAATATCATCTAATTCTACGGTTTCTGGTTCCTTTTCTTTATCAAGTTGCTCGAGGAATTCTTCTTCTTTGGCTAATTCTGGTACTCGTATGTCTTGAGAGTTTGTGTATTCGAGTAAGGTTTGTCCGTAACCTCTGTCATATTCCGTAATCTGTTCTTGATATTGCTGCAAATCTGGTATATCGTATAAGTTTGTTCGTCTAGGAGACTCATGGTTCTGATTTTGTGGATGGAAATATGGTCTTCTCTTCATAAACTGGACATTTTGCGGTTGATTCGCGTAATTGACTTGTTTCGAATGGACGCTTCCATCTACTTCCATGGGAGTTGGTCTAGGTAGCTTAGGTCGAAATATGCCTTTGTGGATTATTGTATTGACGTGGTGTTATTGGGTATTGCCAAGCCGGGGATCCGAACTGGGGCCGATTGGATTGCTGGTTTGCAAAGTATGGAGATCGATCATTCCGAGGGAATGATGAGATTGATTTCTGATTATTATAGTACCGGGGATTATGCAACAACTGCGGGTAGAAATGCTAGTTATTTTTTTTCGTGATGGGGTGCAGGAATTGATGGTCTTTGGTGACCATTTTGTGAGCCGCTATTGGTGTATTGTACCCTTTAATCGACATTCTGTAATTTTAACATAGTTACAGTTAATCGGAAGGTAAATCGAAGGGTTCCCGAATACTTAGAAGACGTGGCAGATCTCCATTTAGGCCTCTGATAAACGTGTCTAGTGCTTTATGACGATTGCTTTGGCTCATGTTATCTAAGGATTCTTGATCCATGTCCATGCAGGATAATTTATTAAGTATTAATGATAAATGTTGGTACACGCAATGCTAAAATTCAGGATTCGTTTGATTGCCTTGTACCAATGTCTCTAGAGTACCGAGATCTCTCTTGTCTGCATAGTGCAGCGTGAGACATCTGGAAATTTTTTCCCAACTAAGCGGGGTGTTGTAGGACTCCAATGCGATATCTTCATGGCCTACGATTTTGTTTCTAATGACATTCAGAATGCCATAATATTTTGGCGTACCCTTTAAGCTTTTATAGATCTCTAGGATTCGATTTCCACTTTTACAGCAGGAGCTAAATTCTCCTGCTTGCCCGGAGAATTCCCTGATTCCTTGATATCTGGGATTTTGTCTAAGTCTGCCAAGTTTGTTAAATATCGGTCCTCTATTTTCTGGTCTGACTCGTTGTCATTTCTTTGTTGTCTATTTTGATCTGTGATTGTCTCACTTATAATGTCTGTCAGTTGTACTAAGTGAAATGCATTAGACGTATTGGTAGATATACCGTTAGACGTTTTGGTGATACCCGAAGAAGTACTCTGTTTGTTTTCTGGAGGAGTCATTATGGTTTTACGCTACGAGAAGTTGGAATATTTGTGTGAATGGGTTGGATCGAATGAAATTAGGGGATTATCTATTATCTATCATTGGCCGTGATGCTTACCGGCAGGTGGTAGGTGAGAAATAAAATTGCTGATTCCGAAACAAAAATCGGATTGGGAAATGCATTCTGAAAATCATAAACTTCTGTTAAAGGAAAATCTCAAGCAAATTACGTGTTCAAGCTTTCGAGATCCATTTACTGCAATGACAAATAAACGTCCACCACGCTCTAGCTAGGTCATGCTGCATCGAGGAAACATGTCCGGATATCACATTTTATCGACACACTCAGCTCGTGGTCCAATATATGTATCGAGAGCAGAATACAGCGATGAATCAGGACAAGATGTTGCAAATCCTGAATGCAAGGAGATTGCTGCACTTAGTCCATTAGTGAGGGACAATACTACGACTATAAACCAGATTAAGGATGCTGTGTGAAGAGTGCAATTGGCTATGTATTGTGTTTCAAGAGCAAGCACATTTCAGAGCAGTCCAATAGTAACGAAAATAAACTAAAGGTTATGCCAAATGGTGTGACCCACACAGCTGGACCTCGGTCCAGAGGAAAACACAAACGACGTAAACGAGGGATGAATTTGGGCTAACTAACATAATCCGTAGAAGCATAGGGTCAAGCGAAGTCATAACGAAAAGTGTACTCCAGCAGGAACTTGCATTATATATCTCGGCCATATATTCTATGAGAACGAGTACCAGGGCTACAAGTTTTACTCGAGATGAAATGACTGAAGTTAGGAGAAGTCACACCTCAAATACAATTTAGAATGAGGAGCATCTCAAACTGCCCGATACAATATCTACAGTACTAATAGTTTCCCTCAACAACAGTGGAAACAACCGAGAGCTGTTCAACAAACATTCAATGTGAAGGAAATGCTATATCCAATGACCAGGAGATAGTAATTGTCATTTCAGCTGTTCCAAATATTACTAAGCCACGGAAATGTTTAGAGCTGTTTCGCAGATACCAAAATTGGTGAAACCTTATATGTAACGTAACAGGAAGGCAACGGCAGCTGCAAACCATAACAGAGACCGAACAAGGTTTACCGCCAATCAGGAATCACAAAAGGAGGAAACCAAAAATGAGACGACCCTAGTCAAAGCAGATGGGCAGAAGTATGATGAGATTCATGAAAAAAATAAAGCAAAGTTCAACGTCTGTGAATTTGGAATGAAAATAGTCGCATATCAAAAGACCAAGGCAAAACGATTTGATGATTCGTATATAGAGCGACAATACAAATGCTAATGCATTGAAAGATGTCATGCAGAAGAAGGTTGCCGTTGTAGAGGCGGTTGACCGAACGAAAGTGATCATCGTACACATAACTGCCTGTCAGATCCCTTTAATCTATATCCTGAAACTAGTAGAACAGAGGTAAGGCAGGGTATTGAAGCGACCATCGGACTAGTCAGAGGGATCACAATTATACGAGTTCGTCCCACGCACCCTGGCATGAATATTGCAATTGTCAAGATACCGAAAGACCACGCAAATCAATTAGTGAAATAGGGTCGCATTATAATAACAGACCCTGACCGTAGCGCAGCATGTTACAGCTGTAGAAATGTCAGCGTTAAGAAAAGAGAATTTAAGAAAGCAACCGAATGGTATCGACGGCAAGCGGCCGACATGGTGAACGATGAATCCTTTGATAAACATTCAACAGATTGAACCCACGTCAGAATTTTAAGATTGCCTGATATAATTAAATGCTCCAGTAAACCACAAACGGGAGTGGTATGTCACAGGATATTTTACTGGGAACAGTACGTGAGCCGAACGGTAGATAGAACTGGATGATGATTACTATTTTCAGAAGTAAATTCTCGTACAATAAAACTTTGGAGAAACTCCCCTAAGACTCAATAAATTGGGTTCAATTAAATGAGATCAAAAGAAAGATATGAATGGAGTGGGGTGATATTAGACCGAAGGGTTAGTTAGTTCCTGAATGGGCCGCTACATGTAGTTGCTGAATGGGTCGTTTTTGAAAGAGGAAATTATGGGCCCGTGTTAGAAGCCACGTTCCAGAAGACAGCTTTGCTGTTATAAAACGGACATCCACAACTCTCCGGCATCTGTTAGCAACTAACACGAGAACACCAGCGGATCTCACGAAAGGAGTGAGGAATGCGTGCGAGAAAGTACTACAGCTTCGCGGAAACAGATAAGAGAAGAAGAACCGAATACTGCTGGAACGCAGATATTGCAGAACTTCATGTGCCAAAAAAGGCGTATACAAAGATGGAATATAAACCATCCATGGAACCGGATCACTGTTTCGATCAGCACTTAGTACTGGTTAACATAACTCTAAGAAAAACGATTAGGCATCCAAAGCCGCTAGTTGGAAGGGTCTCTATTCCAGGATTGACGATAATCTTTGGGGGATGCTTGAAGTGGAGAGGTCCCGATGGTATTCGCTCGGAAGCTGTTAGGATTACAGAAGTAGGATAACATTAACAGGTTAGGAGGGTTTGTATAAATTCAGATTGGATTCCGAGCAGAGCGATATACAACCGACGCCATCGTGGAAGTCATAAAATTTGTCGATTTAGCGGCGGACGGATATTGTAGGCGAATCCTGGCTGTGTTCATAGTAAACGTGCAAAATACATACAACAATGCTGCGTGGGGCCTAATCCAACGAAGTCTAAAGAAAAGTGTGCCTATATATTCGCCTTATGATTCAAAGTTATTTTGCAGATCGACTGATTATTACAGAATCTTTTACTGCAAGATTAGCTGCTAGCGCTGCCCAGATACATGTCAGAAAGACTGTGGCGAATGAAATAAAAACAGCTACAGATCTATACTGGCCGATGTCGAAAACGGGCGGATCTTGTTCGACTAAAATAAGGTTTCTGGCATCGGTGTTAAACTCGATCGTATTACACGGAACACCAGATTGGGTGAGAGCGCTCATAACGGCCATGCGATCAAATCATGGTGCTGCAGCAATAGCAAGAGCGATAGATAGAGGCTAAAACCAATTAATGAACGCGGCACCTGATCCCTGAATTAAGGAAAAATATAAAGAAAATATGGCAACATCAATTTCATCTTGTTCAACACATGTTCTGACTGTTCATGGGTACTTTATTAACTACACCATATTAAATACAGAAACATACTCACATACTCTTACTGTAATGAGTGCGACACGGCAGAACATACAATATTCCACTGCCCACGATGATATCTTGGGATCAAGATGCTACGGTTGCATCGACCAGCCCAGCACATAATACCAATTTTGCTGCTCAACGATCGGTGTTGAGATAAAGGAAAAAAACAAGACAGCGATGATTCTTCACCGCAAGAGAAGGAGGTTCTCACTACCAAACCGGGATTAATGGCAATTCGGCAGCTGAAACTATGCAGCAGCTTTTATGCTATGCATAAAAAAAATTGTGCGAATATTGATGATCGACTGTGATAAAAAGTCCACTTGCTAGTCTGATATGAAGTGAATTTTGATGCCAAAGCTCAATCACATATTTTAGAGTTTATTGTACCAAATAGTCTTATATCATCACAATCAAATTAATTTCTTGCGACTAGAATTTTCTCAGAAAGCCATTTTCTAAATTAAAGTTTATTAAGCCATACCTGTATCAGGGCAGCCGAAAAGGAATATTACTTTCAAATTGAAGCTTTTTATTGGTTTCATTAAAAGAAAAAATTCTGTAGAAACGAATTACCTATGCATACACAGAGGTAAAAGTAAAAAACGTATGGCAATGCAATAAAGTAAATATTTTCGAAAATAAATTGTAACAATTACTTAATGTTCAAAAAACACTTTTACGCAAAATAAGGGTTCTAGGAAAAAGCAAGGTAAGTATTTATGCTAATAAGTGGAATAGGTATAGAGGGAACCTGAAATAATTTTTCTAATTTCCATGCTTCGTCATGACAATTTAAAAATTTTATTTTTCCGAATACAAATTCCACTTCTTACATTTATTTTTCATTCCATTGCTGAAACACAATTCTTGTATCGATGCTATGGATGTGAAATTATTTTACGTAGGTAGGTTGTTTTAACATGTATACATTACGGTACATAGATACACGATGACAATATCAGTACGAGTAATATGTAATATGTAATATTGACTGACTTTTTGCGGTTCTAAAAGGATGTTGATTGATTTTATTTCTGTATTCTTCTTACATATACAGACAAATTTCTATGGAAATTTCAATTTTGTCTGCAAACATAAAGCTGTTATATCCATATGTAAAGCGTCTATGTAAATAAATCGTTCTATTCTTATTTATTTAATTCAGTATGTTATCTAAAAGCACATGACAGTTGTATATTTATTTTTATAGTCATGTGTCGTCGTATGCATATGACTTCGAAATTGTGTAAATAATTTATAATCGTATGCATACGGATTGATGATGGATCTCTGGATGTATAATCTTATATGTAGGAATAATATCCGTTATTTACTCAACATTGTTTGGTTGATAACATGAAAATTGTGCACGAGGTGTTAAATGATTGTTTTTAGCAACGATACAAAATCAATTTCCATAACATTTGATGAAATTTGGTGAGAATGGGAAAATATTTACCCAATTTATTTTTACAGTGAATGTACCATGTAACTGCCATCGTAAATTTAAAACATTTTCTAAGGCAAGTCTATATTCCGTAAGCTCGCGGGTCCGTCTTCATGTAGAATTAATTATGCACTCAATCGGAAGTCATTTAAATTTGTAAACCTAAACTCGCAAATGTGATCAAAGTTGCAATATTAGTATACTCGTACATTGAAGTGGCCATTTTTTCAGATTTCCTTCAAAACAGATATTTGTGTTCAGTATTGGTTTTAAAATCACCGTGAGAGTAAAAAATGTGTAAAAAACCCACGTCCACTTCTCATTGAATCTCGAAAATATTTATAGAGATTACAAATTCTTGAAAAAAACTAATTTTTTTCAAAATTTCGGGAGTTAAAAATTGAAATCCTTTCTCGAGATTCTCTAGCAGACATTCCAAACACAATTAATTCCTTGCATGTTAGATGAAACTGTCACTAGAGCTTTTTTAAATAGGTTCGTAACTCGAACTTAGTGGAATTATTTGATGTGCATAATGAGTTTTAATAAAATATATTTAAACTATTATTTCAAAAACTACCAGCAAAATCAACATTTCATCAACATTTTTGAATCTTCCTTTTATTTTTTATGGAATAGTCAAAATCAATAATAATCTCAAATTGTATAAAATTTCAGATAGAACCTTTTCATTTTTAGGTCTTGAGATATAAATGATGATGAATATTTTGCTTTTAAATTTTATTCACTACTCTCGTGTCAAAACGATCATGGACTCTCACTCTTTAGTAAATACACACTCAACGAAGCTTTTGGTGATTAAATGTTAAACCAGTTATACACTAACCAGGAATTAACCTTTAAGAAAAAAATCACAGATGTTGATATACAACTACATCGTATGCAAATTTCATAATTTTAAAGTACAGTAAATTAACAAAAAGACATTTGTCTATTGTTAGAAAGAAGCTTGTAGTTTATTAACAGTAATAGCAAATCGAACTTGAAGAAAATTTACGTTTAAATTTAACGAATTAACTATCAAGATTTTTGGGATGTAGTTAGAAACAAATATTGTTAAGCATTTGAAACTAAACCAATAGGTTAAAATTATTTTTCTTCAAATACGTCGTTACATAAGTATTAAGGATTATTGTAGGAGGCCGGATCCTTTATAGGAGAAAAATGTGATCTATAATTTTTGACCAAAATTGTGTTTTGGTTACATAAACACACAGTTGAAAGTTAAAAAAATTATTATATAAGAAGACTTGTATGTGAAGCTGGCCGAGAAAACCAGCCCGAAAAACACCTGTTCAATTTAGTTTATTCCTTTGCTAATTTCGATACCATCCCGAAAAATATCATAATTGTATGGAAAACGCATATTTAATCCCGAAATATTTTTTTCATCTATGTATCTACGAAATTTGTATTAATCAATATGAGAAGGCTAAAATTATCCTGAAAAGTTACTAAATTGGCAATGCCATATCATACAGATAATAATTGTAATATTTAACAAAAATTGTGTTACATTGTAACTCCTGGCAGAAAATCGTATTAGTTGCATATAGCGATTACATATCACCACGTTTACAAAAACCATATAACCATCCATCGAGAATTTGGACATAAAAGTTAGCATCCTCTGTGTCCAAAATAAACGCAATTGTCTATTTCCAAATATTGAATATTAGAGTCTTATCTCTATCCATATGTTACTATGGTTGTATTGAACTTTTCCATTTTATATGAAAAATCAGTTAAATTAAATTTTAATCGCTGACATTCAGGAGATATCCCCGTCGAGATTATTTATTGACAGTTATAAGAAAATTTTCACTTCACCATTCGCTCATGGTTTAGACTAATTGTTAATTTTTCCATTTCCACCGCTGGACGGCTATTAATTTATTGTTTTGGAGAAAATGATTTGTCATAAAAGGTTCCTAATTTACATAACTATTGATACTTTGTTACGATTATTGACATGCATTGCGTTAGCTATTGACATATATAGGGTTTTTCAATAAGAGTGATATGATTTCTTAAAAAAAAAACTTTCAATTGTTGCACTTGTTGTGTGGCATGTATAGCCCCGTTTTGTTGGAACCAAATGTTGTCAAGATCAACTTCTTCCAATTTCGGCCATCAAAAGTTGGTTACCATCGATCAATACCGATTTCCAATGACAGTAACGGTGTTACCAGCTTCATTTCGAAAAAATACGGACCGATGATTCCACCAGACCAAACAAAAGCCACGCCAAACTGTCAATTTAGGTGAATGTAATAATTTTTCATGAATAATTTGTGAATTTTCCTCGCACCAAAATCGACAGTTTTGTTTATTTACCGCACCACTCAGATGAAAGTGAGCCTCATCGAAGAAGATGATTTTCTTAAAAAAATCGTTATCGTTTTCAAGTTGTTCTAAGGCAAAATTAGCAAATTCACGACGTTTGCAGTGGTCCAATGGCTTCAGTTCTTGAGTGAAAAAATGTTTATACGTATGCAAACCCAAACCCTTTCACCAAAATCCGCCAGGTTGTGGTTTGAGACAGTCCCAATTCTTGAGAACGTCTTGGAATCGATAAATGGCGGTCTTCAGCAACACTTGCCTGAACGGCAGCAATATTTGCATTACTTCGAGCGAATCTTTGTCTTATTGGCACTTCAACATTATGTGAAGAAAATTATTACGACGAAGATTATTACGACTATAAAATGGCAAAAGCGCACAAACGGTTGCAATTACGTATATCTCACCAGGATGAAATTGTAAACATTACTGAATACAATGAAATAAAAAGTGACAGATCATGACATATTACAAATGGCCGAAACGTCACTTAAAAATCATATCATTCCTATTTGAAAACCCTATATTTATTTAGTTTCGAATGAAAATCAAAACAAAACTAGGTTTTTACTATTTTATTAAATAAAAAATTAGATGAAAATTATTCGACAAATATAGAATTTTATTTTTAAATAATACAAAACTATAATTCATTTAAATAGTTTGTTAGGTGGCAGCTGTTATCACAATTTGACTTCAATGTCATTTAGTTTGTTAAACTTAAACAGTCTTATTATTACAATCAGTTTCCAAAACAAATCAGTCTTTCTCTAATCGGGTTTCAAAATTGCATTTTACGCACAGTTACAATGGCAGGATTGGCAAATCTAGTGACTTCAGGCATTTTATGTGGTACTCTCTTAAGCATTTGGAACATTTTATCTCTGTATCTTCGAAGTTCTGCGGTTTCTTACTTAAATAATATGTACAGTAGTAACACATTTGGCCCTTGGAAGTTTTATTATTTCACTAGTCGATGTCATAGTTAAAGCTTCCAACATTGTTGAATCTGTCGTATCAGCTTCTGTATTAATTGGTTTTCTTTTCTCAGGACTAAGTTCATTAGCAACAGGTACCGCTGAAAAAGAAAAGTTACTAGATAAAATTATGACTTCGTTTTAAGCTTACCATTATTTTCCGTGTTTGTAATTAGGACACTATCTGGAGACATTTGGTTTTCTTTATTTATTTCGGGCAATAATATTAATTTATTAATTGCGTGTTTTGCGGTTTTAAGTTTCTCGATCGTTATTTTCCTTTAATTTGATTTTGTCGCTTTCTTAAAGCTTTCAATTCGATTTCTTCTCTTTTTCTTTTTTGTTTCTCAAATTTTGCTATTTTCCGTGTTTCCGTTTCGTGCAACAATTTATCTTGTTCTAGTTTTCGGTTCCTTTCTGCTTGTATATATTGGAGATGTTAATACAAATGTTTTTTTTTTGGTTTAGCCGACAGTATTATCATTCTGGTTTCCAGTTGTAACTGGCGTTTCTGGCCAATCTAAATAGTCTTCAATGTTTATTATTGGATTATTTTCTGAGGAAAGTGTTTGACTAGACCTACCAACATTTGTAGTGGTCGGTTGCCTGCATATTTGTAATTCCTATATGTAATCAAATCGAGGGGGTGTGTTATATCACCATCAGTGTATATAATCAGTGTATATATCGTGTTCAACGATCGGAAATTGAACTGTTTCGAGCGATTCAGTAAAACATTTCAGGTCTGGATGCAGCGTATGACCTTTTAATGTTGCATATAGTTTGAATAATAATTGGAAATTTTCGTCATACTTTCCCAAATTAAATGGGGTTCTTAAAATGTCATCAAACAGAGCTATTTTTGACTGCCCAACAATTTCAGTAAATTCTAAAATGTTAACAGAAACTTCATACAGTTCAATCAATGGGGACGTATTTGTCTCGCAGATCTCAGACACTTTTCCCAGGTATTTGGAAAAATCTATTGAAGAACAACTCCACGGGTAAAGGCCGCACGCTTATTAAATCAATTTTCTAACATCTGCGGTGTAATGCATCCATCAAATGGTTCCAAGAGCAAAGGGGCAAAATGCTCTCTGGTTAAAATGGCGCTTCGGTTTTCTTTCCGCCACTGAAATACATTTATGGCCAAACATTTGTTAGTGGTTTGAATGCATCTTATTCACATAGCTGCAATATTCGTGTAGCGTTAAGATACAATGCAATAATAATTATTCCAAGTCGCAGACATAATTCACTTACTTTTAGGGTCATATGGGTGCTATGGCCAGCTACAAAATAAATTATTGGAAATGTTGTATTATTCTTTATCAGGAACGGGTGCAAATGCTTTGAAATATATTCATAAAATATTTCTTTGGCCATCCATCCGTTGTCTGAAATACCTAAAGCCCAGCTTTTAGGTAGCGACTTTCGAATCACCTCCGGCACTCTTTAATATGGATATATCACCATCGGCGGACAAGTATAATAGGGCGAGCGATTTGAGACGCAGACGCAGTTGTAATTCAATGAATGAACTGTGCAAGTCGAAAAGTCAAAAGTGAAAAGTCGTGAACAGTAAAAGTGAACAGTTAAAGTGAACACAATAAAACCGAACTAGTGAGCAGTAAACAAATGGCATAATTGAATTGCTGTAGAAATTAAAGGTGTTGAAAAATAAAGTTTGTAACTTGAAAATCGACGGACGAAGATCGCGACAATCATTACAGACGAAAATACAGCTTACTGAGGAGGAAATTAAAAATGAGGCAACCGGACTGATGAAACAGAAAGGATCAACTGTTTCAGTAAAGCCGCCTACTACAGAAAAACAAAAATCGACTTTGGACAATGGAGGAAATGAAGGAAATGAGAGCAGGCAGTCAATATAAGGGCACGTTTAAATTCGACTGAGTATAACTGCGTTCCATTATACCCGATAATAGTTTAGACCATGATGTACTAGCGAAAAATATAAGTGATTTAGTATCAAAATCTAAACTTATTGGGCCTCTAGAATAATAAGGCAATTACTTAATAGTTTAACAGCAACTTCATCAGACCGACTAAGAACGTAAATTAATCGCAAAATAATGAAAACATTTAGCTTGTAACGTCATTTCCTATAGGTTGTCGACGTTGTCTACATTGTCGAAGTCGCCCAACCCTGTTCGAAGTAATGTTTATGTCAAATTAACAAAATATACTCTGTTGCCCATTAGTCTTTAGAACTCAAAAAACACTCAAAAGTTTAAGTATCATAATAATTTTTAAAAATTTTTGATAAACACAAATAATTAAACACTAATAATAAAAAACAATCAATTTTTGAAAATAGCTTTAAGTGAATTTTATAAAATTAATTTTTTTTAAAACAAAACACATGGCAAATCACTCATAGGTGTTTGAAGCGGTTCTGAATAAGTAGTTGATGTAAAACACAAATCTTACCTACTCACTTGCTCTGAAAACTCTGAGAATTTTGTTATTCGAGAGAGAATATCTTTGATTGTATTATAAAAATTCTTTAACATTTAAAACACTGAAGAAAAGATCATTGAGTGTAATAAATAAATTCGGGCCTGGATCGCACAGAGGTGACCGAAGTGGTTTTGAATAATGCACAAAATTATTTGTATTACTCTCAATGGTGTCCACTCTCGAATAACAAAAACACTGTACATCTAGTTTAGAATCACTTTGGCCAGCTCTGTGCGATCCGTAGGGCCGAGCATTTGTAGATTAAATGCTATTTCAGTGGGTCGCGCTATGGGTCGAGTTTAATAATTTTAAATGTTTAGAAATTTTAGTACTACACTCAATGACTAATTCAGAACTACTTAGATCACCTCTGCGCGATTCGTAGGAGGCGGGTTCCACAATTTAAAATGTTTAAGAATTTTTGTGTTACACTCAATGATATTCCTTCTCAAATAACAAACATTTTCGAGCAGGATTTAAGGTAAGATTGGCTAATGAAATTCTAATTCTGAACCACTTCGATCACCTCTGTACAATCTGTAAGGGCGAGTTAAACAATTTCAAATGTTTAAAAATTTATGTATTACAGGTAATGATATATTCTCTTCCGAATAAGAAAAATCTCAGAGTTGTCCAGCAAATAATTATATGCAAGTTTGGTTTTTTACATCAAATACTAATTCAAAACTACTTAGTTCAGATCTGTGTGATCCACAGCGCCCGAGTTGCATAATTTTAAATGTGTAAGCGTTTTGTATTACACTCAGTGATATTCTCTCTCGAACTGCTAAGCAACTGTCATGGACCAATATTCCAACATAAATACATTGTATTGTACGACTGTACAAATAAATACATTGTATTAATTAAATGTGCTGTTAATGCACAACGTGATTTCTAAATGAAATCAAATACGAAACATACATATACAGGCTAATGACCACACAACAAAATATAATTTGTATTAAGAATGTGAGTGATCATCATTTTTCATGTTGATCGAACATGAACAAAAATATGAGAAGAATAAAAGCAATAGTAGAAACCGAACCGAAGAACACAGAAGTGTTTTATTTTTATTCTTTGCACACGTTGCGTGGCGTACAATAAACGAATATTACATGGCGATCTTGCCATGCAACGTTTTTAAACGTTGAAAAAGAATTATTCGGTTGTGTAATAAATTGTGTAATAAATTGTGTAATAAATTGTGTAATAATGTTGTGTGAAAATTAATCAACAAATTAAAAAAAAAAAAAAAAAAAAGTGAATACGTTGGGTGCCCGTCGCATCAACGGAAACAAAAAAAAATATATATGACGAGAGTGGAGCCCACCACTTAAAAATAAATAAAAGTTTAACTAATTAATTAAATTTTTAATGGGAAAACCTTTTAAAGAAAAAACACAATGGGAAACACAAATGTGAAGGAAGAGCAACACAATCTAGTGTTACCACAAACAGCCAACGAAATGCTAAAGGAAAAACTACAAACGAATTTAAGGGCAGAGGCAATTCTACAGGACATCTGGACGACAAGTAAGGTGGCGGACATCTTACTAATGGCAATTATTATCATAATGTTGTTGGTGATATTGAGAAACTTCATCAACAAGTCACTACAACATACAGCCGAAGTGATGAGAACATCGAATTAAGGTAAACGTTTTGTTTTAACTTTAAAAAATAAAAATATATACATAGAATAAAATTAAAATAATATGAAAAGTTAAATTATAAAATATGTAAGAGTGCATTCGTAGAATATAATAATTAATGTGGTAGAAAAGAAAAAAAAAAAAATTTCAAGTTCATACGGTTGATTGTAATTGTTCGAATCTTTTTTGTCTTGTTGTGTGTGTTTTTCCTCTCTATTAACAATAAATACCTAAGATTTCGCAAATGAAAAGAAATTTAAACGAAATTAATTTGAATATATTAAAGTGGAAGAAAAGAAAAATTGTATTTAATTAGTTTGTGTCATTTATTTATGTCAACCAGAAGTGGAACAAAATTTAGAAAATCTATTTTGTTAAACATCGGTAAACCTAAAATAAGATTAAAACGTTACGAAATGGCTGCATTAGCATCGGATAAAGTAATTGATATCGTGGCAAAAATAATGCCAAACGATTACGATGGCTGCCCATTAATATTAGGTAATGTTACCGATAAATTAGAAATATTAAGGGATTCGGTTAGTCACATAGATAATCAGAAGCTCTTAATTTCTCTAATAAAATCGAAATTAACAAGTAAAGCGCGAGAGGCGATAAACGAAAACGCAAATAGCGTGGATGACATAATAAATGCCTTAAAGAAAGGTTGCAAAGGCCAAAGTTCGTGGCAAATCGCTACAACAATAGAGGGTATGCGAGCAGGCAATCGGCTTAAGTATATATCAGATATTAATGATATAACTAATAGGCTAAAGCATGCATATGTATCAGAGGGTACATCAAAAGAAGCTGCTAATCAGTATACGATCAATGCCGTCACAAAAAATATTCGTGCCAACTTTTCGACCAATCCAGTCATGGTCAGCGCTATGACTGGCGAATTTAATGATATCAACGAAGTAATTCATAAATTCGAGGCAATCCAAATTGAAAAAGAGGCAAGCGTATTAATGATCAAAGGGTCAGGAAATAATCATAAAAATTTTAGTAGAAATCCAAATAGTTATCGTACTGGTAACTATAATAACAACAATTTTAATAATTATAATAATTTCAATAAAAAGAAAAATTATAATCGAAGATATAATCAAAATCATAACAATTATGTTACTCAGCAAAACACAAATTTCTCTAATCGACCAGTTGCTGCAGGTCAATATAGAAAAAGCTATGTAAATGGTGGAAACATGAGGATAATAAACTGTACGGGAAACGATCTGGGCCCGGAAAGCACGGGCCACACCCAAGTAAACAGTGCGCGTCCATTCCAGGACAGCGAATAAATAATAAAAATGAAACAAATACAACTAAAATATTTAGTTTTAATTTAAATCTCTCAAACTTTATTAATTTTAAAATTAGTAACAAATTCAATACATTCTTAATCGATACAGGGGCCGATATATCTATAATAAAACGTAGTAGGGTAACAGAAATAAATGAAACAGGGTTAATTAAAATAACAGGAATCACAAAAGGGTCAGAGAATACTCTTGGAACCGCTAGGGTAACATTGTATCACAATCATTGCGAATTTGACAAAACATTTCATGTAGTATCAGATGATTTTCCTATTCCGACGGACGGACTATTAGGAATGGACTTCTTTAAAAAAATTTCCGCAGTAATAAATTATGATAATTTTACATTATCGTTAAACAATCAGAACAATATTACAAGTATACCAATAAATAATCATATGGATCATGATACGATCATAATCCCACCTCGCTCTGAAGTATACAGGATTATACCGAATTTAGTCTTAACGGAAGACGCAGTAGTTTTTAACGAAGAAATAGCAAACGGAGTTTTTGTAGCCGGTGCAATAATAAATAAAGATTTCCCAGTAGTTCGTTTATTAAATATCAATACAGAATCAGTAAATTTAAATAATATAAATCTAAAACACAAACCATTAAGTGAATTCAATATAGAAAGAAATACCAGCAAAGCTAACAGTAGTGAATTAAATAAACTCATTACTAAAAACGCTTCTCATGTACCGGATAATATAAAAAACAAGCTGATGAAATTAATAACGGAATATGCTGATGTTTTTCACGATCCTTCAAACAAGGGTCCGTTGACAGTAAATAATTTCTACAAGCAGGACTTGAGACTTAACGATCCAACTCCAGTGTATATAAGAAATTACAAACTACCGCATACACAGAAAGCAGAAATTCAGAGGCAAGTTGAGAAACTTAAAAATGATAGCATAATTGAGGAGAGTTATTCTAATTATAACTCACCAATTATACTAGTTCCAAAGAAACCAGCACCCGGATCTAATGAGAAAAGATGGCGCTTGGTGGTAGATTTCCGTCAATTGAACAAAAAATTAATTAGTGACGTATTTCCTATACCTAGAATAGATGACATTTTAGATCAACTAGGAAGGGCGAAATGGTTCTCAGTCTTAGATTTGCAAGCGGGATTTCACCAAATAGAATTAAATAGTTCATCTAGAGATTATACATCATTCAGTACTAACCTGGGTAGTTATAGATTTACCAGAGTACCTTTTGGACTTAAAGTAGCTCCAAATTCATTTGCGCGAATGATGCAAATGGCATTTTCGGGATTGTCACCCGATACCGCTTTTCTGTACATGGACGATATTATTGTTATCGGATGTTCTGATAATCATCATTTAGAAAATTTAGAAAATGTTTTTAAAACAGCTAGAAAAAGGAATCTTAAACTAAATCCGGAAAAATGCGTATTTTTTAAGCAGGAAGTTACCTACCTTGGACACAAATGTAGTAACAAAGGGATTCAAGTTGACGATACGAAATACCAAATCATCAAAGAATACCCTATTCCAAAAGATGCAAACGAGGTAAAACGCTTCGTAGCTTTTTGCAATTATTATAGACGTTTTGTTAAAAATTTTTCCGAAATCTCCAATTGTTTAAATAAACTGACCAAGAAAAATCAAGCATTTATATGGACAAGTGACTGCCAAATATTCTCTGATTAACCCACCTATACTACAATACCCCAATTTTGAAATACCTTTTATTTTAAGCACTGATGCATCTGATAAGGCGTGCGGTGCAGTCCTTAGTCAGAATTACGATGGTATAGATCTACCTATTGCATATGCGTCAAAAGGATTTACTATGGGAGAAAGTAAAAAATCTACTATCGAAAAAGAGCTAACAGCAATACACTGGGCCATGAATTACTTTCGTCCTTATTTATATGGTCATAAATTTATAGTTAAAACTGACCATAAACCACTTGTTTATTTGTATTCTCTCAGAAATCCATCTTCAAAACTTACTAGAATGCGTCTAGATTTAGATGAATATGACTATGACATAGAATACATTAAAGGTAAGGATAACGTCGGGGCGGACGCGCTCTCTCGTATTTCACCTTCTGTAACAAATATGTCTAGTAAAGATTTAAAACAAATGTTTGAAGATGTTACCACAGTAATGTTACGTGTAGAAACCAGGGCAAGTAAAAAGAAATTAAGTAGCGCTACTCCAATTACTCCAACTACTCCAATAACTAACACTTGCGTAGAAATTGTGCATCCTAAAGTTTATGAAGCGTTATGTAACGCAGATTTATCACGAATTCCATTTGTGAAATTCGCCAAAATAGGACGTCGCCTAAGAGCAACGTTCATGAAAAAAAGTAAAAATTTGGCCAACACTGAAATTGAAGCTTACAATTCAGAAGGCATACTGGCTCTAGAGCAAGTACTAGCCGAATTGGAAAAATAGCTAAACAATTGAAAATCAGTGAAGTAAAAATAAACCTCGAGGAAATATTGTTTGAAAATAGTGAAACCGTACGGAAATTTAAAGAAATAGGATTGCAAAAATTAAAAAATTTAAGTATTATTCTTAGTAAACCACTCATACACATATCATGTGAGCAGGAAAAAAGTAACATTATATTAAAATTTCATGACGAACCCCTAATGGGAGGTCATTCAGGTATCAAAAGAACGTTGAGCAAAATTAGAAGCTCATATAAGTGGAAAAATATGCGAAAAGATGTATTGAATCACATAAAAAATTGTCAGGATTGTAAATTAAATAAACCAGATAAAAGCACTAAAACCCCTTTAGTTCATACAGAAACACCTCAAAATGCATTTGACGTAGTACAAATAGACACTATTGGACCATTGTGCAGAACTGAAAGTAGTTTTAATTATGCTGTCACAATGCAGTGTCAGTTAACCAAATACGTTGTAACTGTTCCAGTACCAAATAAAGAAGCTAAAACAATAGCTAGGGCAATAGTTGAAAATTTCATTTTAATATATGGTCCCATGAAACAATTAATATCAGATCGAGGTACTGAATACGTAAACAAAATAGTTGATGAGTTATCTGACACATTAAAAATTGAACGGCGTATATCGACACCCTATCATCACGAAACTGTAGGAGCTATAGAACGTAACCATAGGGATCTGAACGTATTCTTCAGAATATATTTAGGTAGTGAAATGGAAGAATGGCATAAATGGTTACCAATCTATACATTCTGCTACAATACAACTCCTCATACAACGCATGGTTTTACGCCTTACGAATTAGTATATGGAAAGAAAGTTAATCTTCCTAACTCGTTATGTTCGCAGGTCGATCCTTTATATAATATAGAAAACTACGCAAACGAAATTAAATACAGGTTGCAATTAGCTCACGCGAGAGCAAGGAAATACATTGAGCAAGCGAAAGTTGAACAAACAAAACTTAGTAATGAACAATACAAGGGAATTAATTTGAAAATCGGGGATAGTGTAAAAATAATAAACCCAGATAGAAAAAAGATGGATCCATACTATTTAGGACCATTTATAGTATTAGAAATATTAGATAATAATAATGTTAAGATAAAAGATATTTACAATAAAGAAAAAATTTTACACAGAAATAGAATTTTAAAATTTTAGAAAATTAAGTCTTTTCTGAATAAAAAATGTATGAATGTTATGTTATATTATTAAAACAAATCCATGGTAGTTTTATATTAGTATAATAATGTTTATTAGTTTTATATACAATATTATGTTTATTAATTTTATATTACTTTATGAATAATAATGTTTTTGACTATTGTTTAAATAAAAAAAAAAAAAAAAAAAAAAAAAAAAAAAAAACTAGAAATAATTACTAATTTTAAGACATATATTATATCAATAAAGAATAAATAAAATAATTAAATAATTAAGATTAATTTAAAGAAAGTGGTCATTGGTAAATCTATATATTACTTTATCATGTTTTTTAAGAATAACATATACCTGTATAGTATATGTCATTCTCCCAAAAATGGAGGTGTCATGGACCAATATTCCAACATAAATACATTGTATTGTACGACTGTACAAATAAATACATTGTATTAATTAAATGTGCTGTTAATGCACAACGTGATTTCTAAATGAAATCAAATACGAAACATACATATACAGGCTAATGACCACACAACAAAATATAATTTGTATTAAGAATGTGAGTGATCATCATTTTTCATGTTGATCGAACATGAACAAAAATATGAGAAGAATAAAAGCAATAGTAGAAACCGAACCGAAGAACACAGACGTGTTTTATTTTTATTCTTTGCACACGTTGCGTGGCGTACAATAAACGAATATTACACAACTACAAATCCAGAACCACTTCGATCACCTCTGTGCAATCTGGATAGAGTGTTTTATTTAAAAAATATAAAATTCACTCAAAACTATTCACAAAACTTAAATTAAACTTCACTCCAATATTTTTAAATACACCTCAAACATGTTATATCCTTTTTTCACGAACGGAAATTAATTTCAGAAATTAATTCAAAGGTTTATGATAAAATTCCATAAATACAAAATAAAATCTTCTAAAGAAATAACTAAACGAAACTGTTTTAATACCGAATTACCCTCGCGTTTTTGCCTAAAAACGTCTAAGCCTTGCTTAATTTTTTCCTAAATCCTAGAATACATAATAACATACCTATACATTCTTAATTTAATTAATTAATTTCAATTCATTGAACATAAATATTTTTTTCCCAACGAACTACCTATAAAGTAAAAATCCCAACAAACCTTTTCATAGAAATACCTTTATTTAAAAACCCATAAAGAAGATTAAAGTTTGTTTAAGGATTTATTATAATGAGAGATATGCGAGTATAAATATAAACAAGAGGAATCAAAAGGGTTATCATTTTTTTGGATGACCGTTCATTAATATTTTATAAAAGAATAATAATTTTTACTCCTTTGTGCAGTTGCGTTTTCATTCTTAATAAGTTAAGCTTAATTAAAAAGTGATAAGATTAATTAAGTCTTGAGTTTTATATTATCTGAGCTGGTATACTAGTGTGGGTTTCAGTATCAAACAAAACAACAACAATGGCACAGCAAAAATGAGTATTTTATATTTTAATTAGCTCTTCAGACATAAAAGATTAAGCAATTCTATCATCATAATATACATGCTCCAGCTCAGTATAATTCAAAGAATTTCGACGTATCTTATACCTTAGCATACGTATGGTCTGTTTATATTTAGTTACGATATATTTAGGGGTGATGAAACAAATTTTCTTTATTTTACTGCAATCTTAACTACAACAACAAAATCTCACTAATCCATAAGTACAAAATTAATTTGTTGAAATAAATCAATTCCGAAAAAACCGTATAAGCACACAAATCCTCACATCACATACGTACTCGTACAGTGTTATATTCGTAGCACATGCGGCAAGAAAAATGTTGAATCAGCAACATACGAACATCTTAATGAAGTAATAAATAATAAAATAGCAATTGTCTGTATAATAATACAATAAATAATTCGTTACGAGTAGAAATAAGAGAAACAAAATATTCTGTGTTTTAATCCTTAAAGTAAACTTTACAGATTTTGCTCGTTGTGCTTCATCATTCCGAAAACATTAAATGAAAAATAAAATAATTAAAATGAAGCCATTAAATGTAAAATTTTAGACTAAACATAAAAAAATATTTGGGTTTCTAATCTCGATATGATGGATGCTACTGAGCTATGTACTATGTGAAATCAAATTTTTAGGTTTAAATGTAATAAATTTTTTAAGCTTTAAATCTAACACATTTTAAATTTTTTTGTTTATGTAGAAGAATATATAGGCAAAGGACCCGCCTTATAAATTTTAATGAAGTCCTTCAAGGCTAAAATATTTTTGTCTATGGATGGTATTTTCGTTCTAGCACCAAAAATGTAGGTTCAAATAAGATACCAAATTAGTGTCGTAAAAGTTTATCTGTTAAGTTCTGGGTGAACGAATTTTAAAACATTTCATTTTGCCAAAACAAAATATTTAGAGAAAGGGTGAATTACCAAAGGGGTTTAGTTCTTTTAAGGAATAAAAACAACCCGTTAAAACCGGATTTATGATAATGGCCAGTAATTGTCCAGGAAATTATTCATACTGAAATCATCTTACAGAGAATTTTTCTTGCCGTTATTACTACAAACACAAAGGATGAAAATATATCTTAAATTTAATAATTCGTGGAATTTCCTTTTTACGATTACAAATAAAAAAAACCTTTTAACTTTATTGTGAATTATAAAGTTTTTATTTATATTGAGCCCGATTCAATGCTCACATCTCATATTATTGGTTAGTGGATATGGGCGTAGTGGATGAGTAAAAGTAAGTTATAGTGATTATAAGGCAGTTTCCGTTCGGAGTTCATAATATTGATCCAATAGCTGTTGCAATGTAAAATAAATAGTTTACTTTTGTTTAAAACTTGCGAGATCTGAAACTATCGGCGTTATCGTCCTCAAGTTTTGTTCACTATTCAATAGTTTCATGTGAACTCTTCACATTAGTGAAAAATTGAGCAGGTGAATTAACTGCGTGATATTTTGCTTCTGCAGTTAGTTCTTATAAGGATCTTCTTTCGGTTTCTGATGTTTGTTTCATATTGTGTGACGAGAAGTGTACGTCATTGGAACGTTCTTTTCACTTGATTCATTTAGTTACAGAAACTAAACTTTACTAGCCAACTATAACTTGAAAGAGTTTTAACGTTTAAATTTCTAACTTAAATTGAATTTTTGTTAGACTTTTTGTGAAAAAATAACAGCTCTTGAAGACGTAATACTATTGTTCTAAGTTCCCAAGTTTCCCGATTACCTAAGCCATAATAAAAGGATCGTGACAGAAAAAAATCATCAAGGACTGGTCGCACATGTTTTGGTAAGGACACTGTCATTAAAAATAGTAGCAAATTTGCCATGTCTCACAATAAGCAGTTTTCAAATGAGGACAGTCATAATACGGGTTGTCTGAGAAACGAATATGACTTGTCAAATATTATTTAAAATTAACATAAATATAACATTGTTGTTGTTGTCAAAATGAACATGGTCGATAATAACAATTGACTTAATTAGGGAGCACTAGAATTCGATATATAATTACTGAATTAAGATTAAAATTAATTCAAATTGGGATAATATTAAATTATAATTAAATCAAAGTTTATATTTTTTTTTTGTCAAACATTGTTGTTGTTGTCAAAATTAACATGGCCGATAATTACAAATACTTTACTTCGGGAGCTCTATAATTCGATATAGAGTTGCTGAATTAAGATTAAAATTAATTCAAATTGGGATAATATTGAATTATAATTAAATCTAAGTTATTGTTTTGTTTTTGTAAAACATTGTTGTTGTTGTCAAAATTAACATGGCCGATAATAACAAATAATTTACTTCGGCAGCACTATAATTCGATATATATAGAATTGCTGAATTAACATTAAAATTAATTCAAATTGAGGTTAATATTGAATTATAATTAAATCAAAGTTTATATTTTGTTTTTGTCAAACATTGTTGTTGTTGTCAAAATTAACATGGCCGATAATTACAAATAATTTACTTCGGGAGCACTACAATTCAATATATAATTGCTGAATTAATATTGAAATTAATTCAAATTGGGATTGATTTTGAATCATAATTAAATCAAAGTTTATATTTTGTTTTTGTCAAACACTGTTGTTGTTGTCAAAATTAACATGGCCGATAATAAGAAATAATTTACTTCGGGAGCTCTATAATTCGATATAGAGTTGCTGAATTAAGATTGAAATTAATTCAAATTGGGATAATATTGAATTATAATTAAATCTAAGTTATTGTTTTGTTTTTGTCAAACATTGTTGTTGTTGTCAAAATGAACATGGCCCATAATAAGAAATAATTTACTTCAGGAGCACTAGAATTCGATATATAATTACTGAATTAATATTGAAATTAATTCAAATTGGGATTGATATTGAATCAAAATTAAATCAAAGTTTATATCTTGTTTTTGTCAAACATTGTTGTTGTTATCAAAATGAACATGGCCGATAATAACAAATAATTTACTTTGGCAGCACTATAATTCGACATAGAATTGCTGAATTTAGATTAAAATTAATTCAAATTGGGATAATATTAAATTATAATTAAATCAAAGATTATATTTTGTTTTTGTCAAACATTGTTGTTGTTGTCAAAATTAACATGGCCGATAATAAGAAATAATTTACTTCGGGAGCACTATAATTCGATATAGAATTGCTGAATTAAGATTGAAATTAATTCAAATTGGGATAATATTGAATTATAATTAAATTTAAGTTATTGTCTTGTATTTGTAAAACATTGTTGTTGTTGTCAAAATTAACATGGCCCATAATAAGAAATAATTTACTTTGGGAGCACTGTAATTCGATATATAATTGCTGAATTAAGATTGAAATTAATTCAAATTGCGATTGATATTGAATCAAAATTAAATCAAAGTTTATATTTTGCTTTTGTCAAACATTGTTGTTGTTGTCAAAATTAACATGGCCGATAATAATAAATAATTTACTTCGGCAGCACTACAATTCGATATATAATTACTGAATTAAGATTGAAATTAATTCAAATTGGGATAATATTGAATTATAATTAAATCTAAGTTATTGTTTTGTTTTTGTAAAACATTGTTGTTGTTGTCAAAATGAACATGGCTCATAATAAGAAATAATTTACTTCGGGAGCACTATAATTCGATATATAATTGCTGAATTAAGATTGAAATTAATTCAAATTGGGATTGATATTGAATCAAAATTAAATCAAAGTTTATATTTTGTTTTTGTAAAACATTGTTGTTGTTGTCAAAATGGACATGGCCCATAATAAGAAATAATTTACTTCGGCAGCACTACAATTCGATATATAATTGCTGAATTAAGATTAAAATTAATTCAAATTGGGATAATATTAAATTATAATTAAATCAAAGTTTATATTTTGTTTTTGTCAAACATTGTTGTTGTTGTCAAAATGAACATGGCCGATAATTACAAATAATTTACTTCGGGAGCACTATAATTCGATATATAATTGCTGAATTAAGATTGAAATTAATTCAAATTGGGATAATATTGAATTATAATTAAATCAAAGTTTATATTTTGTTTTTGTCAAACATTGCTGTTGTTGTCAAAATGAACATGGCCGATAATTACAAATAATTTACTTTGGGAGCACTACAATTCAATATGTAATTGCTGAATTAAGATTGAAATTAATTCAAATTGCGATTGATATTGAATCAAAATTAAATCAAAGTTTATATTTTGTTTTTGTCAAACATTGTTGTTGTTGTCAAAATTAACATGGCCGATAATAACAAATAATTTACTTCGGCAGCACTACAATTCGATATAGAATTGCTGAATTAAGATTAAAATTAATTCAATTTGGGATAATATCGAATTATAATTAAATCAAAGTTTATATTTTGTTTTTGTCAAACATTGTTGTTGTTGTCAAAATTAACATGGCCGATAATAACAAATAATTTACTTCGGGAGCACTATAATTCAATATATAATTGCTGAATTAAGATTGAAATTAATTCAAATTGGGATTGATATTGAATTATAATTAAATCAAAGTTTATATTTTGTTTTAAGATTGAAATTAATTCAAATTGCGATATTAAGATTGAAATTAATTCAAATTGCGATTGATATTGAATCAAAATTAAATGAAAGTTTATATTTTGTTTTTGTCAAACATTGTTGTTATTGTCAAAATTAACATGGCCGATAATAACAAATAATTTACTTCAGCAGCACTACAATTCGATATAGAATTGCTGAATTAAGATTAAAATTAATTCAATTTGGGATAATATTAAATTATAATTAAATCAAAGTTTATATTTTGTTTTTGTCAAACATTGTTGTTGTTGTCAAAATGAACATGGCCCATAATAATAAATAATTTACTTCGGGAGCACTACAATTCGATATATAATTACTGAAGTAAGATTAAAATTAATTCAAATTGGGGTAACACTGAATTATAATTAAATCTAAGTTATTGTTTTGTTTTTGTAAAACATTGTTGTTGTTGTCAAAATTAACATGGCCCATAATAAGAAATAATTTACTTCGGGAGCACTATAATTCGATATATAATTGCTGAATTAAGATTGAAATTAATTCAAATTGAGGTTAATATTGAATCATAATTAAATCAAAGTTTATATTTTGTTTTTGTCAAACATTGTTGTTGTTGTCAAAATGAACATGGCCTATAATAAGAAATAATTTACTTCGGGAGCACTATAATTCGAAATATAATTGCTGAATTAAGATTAAAATTAATTCAGATTGGTATAATATTGAATTATAATTAAATCAAAGTTTATATTTTGTTTTTGTCAAACATTGTTGTTGTTGTCAAAATGAACATGGCCGATAATAAGAAATAATTTACTTCGGCAGCACTACAATTCGATATATAATTACTGAATTAAGATTAAAATTAATTCAAATTGGGATAATATTGAATTATAATTAAATCTAAGTTATTGTTTTGTTTTTGTAAAACTTTGTTGTTGTTGTCAAAATTAACATGGCTCATAATAAGAAATAATTTACTTCGGGAGCACTATAATTCGATATATAATTACTGAATTAAGATTGAAATTAATTCAAATTGAGGTTGATATTGAATCATAATTAAATCAAAGTCTATATTTTGTTTTTGTCAAACATTGTTGTTGTTGTCAAAATTAACATGGCCGATAATAATAAATAATTTACTTCGGCAGCACTACAATTCGATATATAATTACTGAATTAAGATTGAAATTAATTCAAATTGGGATAATATTGAATTATAATTAAATCTAAGTTATTGTTTTGTTTTTGTAAAACATTGTTGTTGTTGTCAAAATTAACATGGCCCATAATAAGAAATAATTTACTTCGGGAGCACTACAATTCAATATATAATTGCTGAATGAAGATTGAAATTAATTCAAATTGCGATTGATATTGAATCAAAATTAAATCAAAGTTTATATTTTGTTTTTGTCAAACATTGTTGTTGTTGTCAAAATTAACATGGCCGATAATAACAAATAATTTACATCGGCAGCACTACAATTTGATATATAATTGCTGAATTAAGATTAAAATTAATTCAATTTGGGATAATATTAACTTATAATTAAATCAAAGTTTATATTTTGTTTTTGTCAAACATTGTTGTTGTTGTCAAAATTAACATGGCCTATAATAATAAATAATTTACTTCGGCAGCACTACAATTCGATATATAATTACTGAATTAAGATTGAAATTAATTCAAATTGGGATAATATTGAATTATAATTAAAACTAAGTTATTGTTTTGTTTTTGTAAAACATTGCTGTTGTTGTCAATATTAACATGGCCGATAATAATAAATAATTTACTTCGGCAGCACTACAATTCGATATATAATTACTGAATTAAGATTGAAATTAATTCAAATTGGGATAATATTGAATTATAATTAAATCTAAGTTATTGTTTTGTTTTTGTAAAACATTGTTGTTGTTGTCAAAATTAACATGGCCCATAATAAGAAATAATTTACTTCGGGAGCACTACAATTCAATATATAATTGCTGAATGAAGATTGAAATTAATTCAAATTGCGATTGATATTGAATCAAAATTAAATCAAAGTTTATGTTTTGTTTTTGTCAAACATTGTTGTTGTTGTCAAAATTAACATGGCCGATAATAACAAATAATTTACTTCGGCAGCACTACAATTCGATATATAATTGCTGAATTAAGATTGAAATTAATTCAAATTGGGATTGATATTGAATCAAAATTAAATCAAAGTTTATATTTTGTTTTTGTCAAACGTTGTTGTTGTTGTCAAAATGAACATGGCCGATAATTACGAATTATTTACTTCGGGAGCACTACAATTCAATATATAATTACTGAATTAAGATTGAAATTAATTCAAATTGGGATTGATTTTGAATCAAAATTAAATCATAGTTTATATTTTGTTTTTGTCAAACACTGTTGTTGTTGTCAAAATTAACATGGCCGATAATAACAAATACTTTACTTCGGGAGCTCTATAATTCGATATAGAGTTGCTGAATTAAGATTAAAATTAATTCAAATTGGGATAATATTGAATTATAATTAAATCTAAGTTATTGTTTTGTTTTTGTAAAACATTGTTGTTGTTGTCAAAATTAACATGGCCCATAATAAGAAATAATTTACTTCGGCAGCACTATAATTCGATATATAATTGCTGAATTAAGATTGAAATTAATTCAAATTGGGATTGATATTGAATCAAAATTAAATCAAAGTTTATATTTTGTTTTTGTCAAACATTGTTGTTGTTGTCAAAATGAACATGGCCGATAATTACGAATTATTTACTTCGGGAGCACTATAATTCGATATATAATTGCTGAATTAAGATTGAAATTAATTCAAATTGGGATTGATATTGAATCAAAATTAAATCAAAGTTTATATTTTGTTTTTGTCAAACGTTGTTGTTGTTGTCAAAATGAACATGGCCGATAATTACGAATTATTTACTTCGGGAGCACTACAATTCAATATATAATTACTGAATTAAGATTGAAATTAATTCAAATTGGGATTGATTTTGAATCAAAATTAAATCAAAGTTTATATTTTGTTTTTGTCAAACACTGTTGTTGTTGTCAAAATTAACATGGCCGATAATAACAAATACTTTACTTCGGGAGCTCTATAATTCGATATAGAGTTGCTGAATTAAGATTAAAATTAATTCAAATTGGGATAATATTGAATTATAATTAAATCTAAGTTATTGTTTTGTTTTTGTAAAACATTGTTGTTGTTGTCAAAATTAACATGGCCGATAATAACAAATAATTTACTTCGGCAGCACTATAATTCGATATATATAGAATTGCTGAATTAACATTAAAATTAATTCAAATTGGGATTGATATTGAATCAAAATTAAATCAAAGTTTATATTTTGTTTTTGTCAAACATTGTTGTTGTTGTCAAAATTAACATGGCCGATAATAAGAAATAATTTACTTCGGGAGCACTATAATTCGATATAGAATTGCTGAATTAAGATTGAAATTAATTCAAACTGGGATAATATTGAATTATAATTAAATTTAAGTTATTGTCTTGTTTTTGTAAAACATTGTTGTTGTTGTCAAAATTAACATGGCCCATAATAAGAAATAATTTACTTCGGGAGCACTGTAATTCGATATATAATTGCTGAATTTAGATTGAAATTAATTCAAATTGGGATCGATATTGAATCAAAATTAAATCAAAGTTTGTATTTTGTTTTTGTAAAACATTGTTGTTGTTGTCAAAATGAACATGGCCGATAATAAGAAATAATTTACTTCGGGAGCACTACAATTCGATATAGAATTGCTGAATTAAGATTGAAATTAATTCAAATTGGGATAATATTAAATTATAATTAAATCAAAGTTGATATTTTGTTTTTGTCAAACATTGTTGTTGTTGTCAAAATGAACATGGCCGATAATTACAAATAATTTACTTCGGGAGCACTACAATTCAATATATAATTGCTGAATTAAGATTGAAATTAATTCAAATTGCGATTGATATTGAATCAAAATTAAATCAAAGTTTATATTTTGTTTTTGTCAAACATTGTTGTTGTTGTCAAAATTAACATGGCCGATAATAACAAATAATTTACTTCGGCAGCACTACAATTCGATATAGAATTGCTGAATTAATATTAAAATTAATTCAATTTGGGATAATATCGAATTCTAATTAAATCAAAGTTGATATTTTGTTTTTGTCAAACATTGTTGTTGTTGTCAAAATGAACATGGCCGATAATTACAAATAATTTACTTCGGGAGCACTATAATTCAATATATAATTGCTGAATTAAGATTGAAATTAATTCAAATTGCGATTGATATTGAATCAAAATTAAATCAAAGTTTATATTTTGTTTTTGTCAAACATTGTTGTTGTTGTCAAAATTAACATGGCCGATAATAACAAATAATTTACTTCGGCAGCACTACAATTCGATATAGAATTGCTGAATTAAGATTAAAATTAATTCAATTTGGGATAATATTAAATTATAATTAAATCAAAGTTTATATTTTGTTTTTGTCAAACATTGTTGTTGTTGTCAAAATTAACATGGCCGATAATAATAAATAATTTACTTCGGCAGCACTACAATTCGATATATAATTACTGAATTAAGATTGAAATTAATTCAAATTGGGATAATATTGAATTATAATTAAAACTAAGTTATTGTTTTGTTTTTGTAAAACATTGCTGTTGTCAATATTAACATGGCCCATAATAAGAAATAATTTACTTCGGGAGCACTATAATTCGATATATAATTGCTGAATTAAGATTGAAATTAATTCAAATTGGGATAACACTGAATTATAATTAAATCTAAGTTATTGTTTTGTTTTTGTCAAACATTGTTGTTGTTGTCAAAATTAACATGGCCGATAATTACAAATAATTTACTTCGGGAGCACTACAATTCAATATATAATTGCTGAATTAAGATTGAAATAGTTTCAAATTTCGATTGATATTGAATCAAAAGTAAATCAAGGTTTGTATTTTGTTGTTGTCAAACATTGTTGTTGTTGTCAAAATTAACATGGCCGATAATAACAAATAATTTACTTCGGGAGCACTACAATTCAATATATAATTGCTGAATTAAGATTGAAATTAATTCAAATTTCGATTGATATTGAATCAAAAGTAATTCAAGGTTTGTATTTTGTTGTTGTCAAACATTGTTGTTGTTGTCAAAATTAACATGGCCGATAATAACAAATAATTTACTTCGGGATCACTATAATTCGATATATAATTGCTGAATTAAGATTAAAATTAATTCAAATTGGGATAATATTGAATTATAATTAAATCTAAGTTATTGTTTTGTTTTTGTAAAACTTTGTTGTTGTTGTCAAAATTAACATGGCTCATAATAAGAAATAATTTACTTCGGGAGTACTAAAATTCGATATATAATTGCTGAATTAAGATTAAAATTATTTCAAATTGGGATAATATTCAATCATAATTAAATCTAAGTTATTGTTTTGTTTTTGTAAAACATTGTTGTTGTTGTCAAAATGAACATGGCCGATAATAACAAATAATTTAATTCGGGAGCACTATAATTCGATATATAATTGCTGAATTAAGACTGAAATTAATTCAAATTGGGATAATATTGAATTATAATTAAATCTAAGTTATTGTTTTGTTTTTGTAAAACTTTGTTGTTGTTGTCAAAATTAACATGGCCCATAATAAGAAATAATTTACTTCGGGAGCACTAGAATTCGATATATAATTGCTGAATTAAGATTGAAATTAATTCAAATTGCGATTGATATTGAATCAAAATTAAATCAAAGTTTATATTTTGTTTTTCTCAAACATTTCTGTTGTTGTCAAAATGAACATGGCCGATAATAACAAATTATTTAGTTAGGGAGTGCTCCTTAAGTAGAAGTCGATATATAATTACTGAATTGAGATTGAAATTATCGAAAATATTGAAAATTGAAATTATTGAAGTTATCTTCCACAAGTTTTGTTCACTATTTAATTGTTTTATGTTTAATCGTTTATTTGGCGAATATTTGAACAGTTGAATTAATTGAGTGATAGTTTGCTCCTGCAATGATTCTTATAAGGAGCTTCTTTTGGTTTTTGATGTTTGTTTGATATTGTGTGTCGAGAATGGTATCATACGAACGTTCTTTTTGCTTGATTCATTTAGTGATAACTAGAATAATTCAAATAAAAACTGAACATTTGTTCTGATCTCTTAAATCGAATGCCAAAGGCCAATAAGTTCAGTTTTTATAATTTTCAACGATTAAAATGCAGTGAAGCATATTTGCAATTTTTGTGTTTTTACAGATAAATTGAATGAGTTACTAGACCTTTTTTTAAAATAAGAAAGCCAATAATCTTAAAATTAAAAAATTAATTCGTTTTGTCGTAAATCGAAAATCTAGTAATAAAAATTTGGTATTATTTTTGATTGGTTTTGATTCACAAGAGACTAAAGACCTTTTTTGAGCTATAATATATCTGAGAAACACAAACGATCAGATTATATATTTACAAAAGCAAACAATTTTAAAGCATCAAATGTTTATCATCCACAACACATATATGTATAATAACATAACCAGCAAGTGGAACCTAAATTGAATTTCGTACAATACACTGCAGATACCAAAAGGATTAACTCAAAACCAGCAATGTTTGGTATACACCTTATATTTATATCAGTTTGATAATATGAATAAATTGTGATGATTTGAGGACCACTAAAAATTCGAAAATTCTGTTTTTCACTTACAGAATGAAGTCCTAAATGCTCTTTTCAAAAACTAAAAAAGTTCCTTCTTTTCATTTCATTTAACTATAGATTTTTGGTTGGTTAATTTTTTTTTAATTTTTTTTATATTCCAAAACTATAAAAAATTGTACAGAGTTTCCGATTTTGTGTTGCTGCAGAAAAAATTATTTGACTTGTGTCGATTTTCGATATCTGCTGTGAGATTTATGATGGTCAGTATATCATAGTGAGGCTTTCAAGCCATTTGGAAATTTGGATTCGAACTAATAAAACTTTAAATTCTTAAATTTAAAAAATTTGATCATTAAAAATATTTTTACTTATATGCAAAGTATAATCACAATGCATTAGCGAATTATTACATCTCGTTGCTTTGGTAAGCGCAACTAATAATGCCACCACAAAATGAATATAATAAATTTAAATTAATATTCAAGTACTCATTTTGCGAAAACGTTAAATATCGTATTAGATTAATTATGATTAATATTGACAACAACAACAACAACAACTTTCTTGAAAAAAAAATTTTTTTTACATAAAGTGCAATTTTGAACTATAAGGTTAAACTTGATTGCCCTACAGTTGATTATTTTTATTCAAATTGTGAGGCTGAGAACTTTAAAACGAAATTATTTGAGTACTTTTGAACCATTCGTAAACTGAGAATAACAACTTATTTTGGCAAAATCTTCTCCAAAATCATAACCTCTAAATTCTACAACAAAAATAATTATATCATTATTTGTACACCATTTTATTATATTGCAGAAATGTCGCTAATGCGGTAAAGGTTATTTTAAAAATATTCTGAAATTGACAACAACAACTATTTTCGATAGAATAGACAATTATTCATCCCAATGTTAGATGCTAATATGTGCAGCGGTTTTTAAATTGGTTTATTAGATGTATTTTATCGGAAGGATTCCTTAATTTAGGAAATAATCAATAAAGTTGATTAAAAAATTATTAGGTAAAAAATGTTTCCGTAGCACTACAAGAGATGGCACCATCTTATGTGGAACCTGTAATTTATAGTTAAAATGTGTGAGTTTTGAGCCGAATAAGCGTCATTTGCGGAATTTTTTGATTTACTTCTATAATTTTATTTGCAGCAGACGCACATCGATTGCTTAAAGAAGCATACGGTGAGGCTGGCGAAACGCCGAAAATGTACGAAAACGTGGAATTGGAAGCAATATTTGATAAAGATTTGTACCAAACGCAAGAAGAACTTTCACTCATGTTAGGAGTGAGCCAACAAGCTATTTCACATGGTTTAAAATCATTGGGACCGATTCAAAACCAAGGAAATTAGGTTCCATATGAACTGAAGCCGAGAGATGTTGAACGCAGAATTTTTTTGAAAAATGCTGCTTTCCAGGCATAAATGAAATGGTATTTTGCTTTGGAAGTCACTGGTGATGAAAAATGCTTTCACTAAGGTAACCAAGCCGTATATTCATTAACTAAAAAATTCATGTTGGGTATTTGGTGGGATACATCACACAATTATTAGAGTTGCTAAATCCAAACGAAACCATTACTATGGCCTCTATCGCACGTTACTACTCGAGACACGACAAAAATATTCTACTACATGATAATGCTTGTCCACATCTTGCGTTGCCGGTCAGCACCTACATGAAAACAGTCAGTTGGGAAGTTTTGTTCCACCTGCAGTATTTAACAGACATTGCTCTGTGTAATTATCACTTGTTTCGTTCAATTACGCATGGCCTGTCTGAGCAGAACTTCACATGATATGAAGAAACCAAAAATTTCATGAATTCATGGATCGGCTCAAAAGATGAAGCGTTCTCCCGACAAAGTATTCGTATGCTGCCAGAAAGATGGGAAAGCGAAGTGGCAAGCAATAGACATTACTTTAAATAAAACATAGCCTACCGTTATTTCACAATAAATGCACTTTGATAAAAAACGGCGGATGTCTGTTTGTGTACCCAATGAAATATAAATCTAGTGTCATCTGCGTGACTTGAACAACTTAATTACCAATGTTAAGCATTATGTCCAACAATTGAGAGTCGTATAAATTGGTGTGACTATGTAGAATGACATAGATTTCAGTCAGTGACACGTTCATAACAGTAACTCTGAAAATTCCGACCGTCACAATAAATGCCACAATGTTTAAAGCATTGGTGTTGAAACCGGCAGATAGTGGGTTCGATTCTCGATAGGGGCAGGGCAAAAATCAAACTGCAAGACTATTACGTGAGGTTATAGATCGTTAGATCATATCCGACATTGACATATTAAGTTTTGCAATTTTTAAAAAACTTGTTTTTTTGGTTTTGAGAAATTCAGGGTGATATTCATGCTAATAGGGGGCAATCGGTTCATCATATTTGGCATATACTATTTCACTTTTGCAATATTAAACAAATTTAATATTTGTTCTAGAGAAATTGCGCTCAAAACTGAAACGGGACGTATTTCGTGACATATTTAAATCTCGCAATTTTAAAATAATTTGTAATTTGTTCTTGAGAAATGGCGGATGGTATTTGTAATGGATGCTAAACGCTTTAGTTCTCGCTGAACATAAGAAATTTCAAATGCATGTACAAATTCCATATTAGTTCGATTATTACAGTACTCGTTCCGAAGATGTACATGACAGCTGGCATTAAAGAATTTCCGCAAATTTAGCGTTGTACGGCGTTATGATTAGAGATGAAACCTTTATATATAGACAATTTTGTTGATCTCGTTAAAATATATTTTGATGAACTCGATGAAATTTTTTATTTGCTTCTTAAAGCACCGCTGGTTGCAAAAATTCTTTGGAAATGCTCCTATTTTCCAGATTCCTTGACTTTACTCAATGTAGGTTAACTAGGCGATGGTACTGGTGTACACAAGTTGCTTCAAAATCAATTTTGAACTAATTCCAACAAATACGCGAAAATTTATGTTAATCAAAATTGATTAGATTTGTAAAACAAAAAAATTTTAATTTACGAGAATGCAATCGCCATACGTTATCTTAATATTAAAAGCATCGGATAGACTGGATCTGAAATAAATTTTAGTACACAGTGCTCTAAGAAAGATTCATACAAGCATTGGTGTAAGCAACGTACTGGCAAGTACTTCTGGCTAATCACCTCGCTATGTGCCCATTCACCTCCAAGCAAGCTTCACAGGCGTACTTTAAGTTCCCACACATCACACATTCTTGTAGTGCGCAACTAATTTGTATACGACAACGTCAAGATTTACTTGTAAAATTTCGGAAAAATATTTCTGTGCGGCTTTAATTTTAATTTTGGTAACAGAGTTTTTTGGCGAACAAAAACCTAGAAACATATGGATGAAGGAAAGGCTTAAAACACGACCCAGGTTTTCTCATTAAAACCTTTTCAAGGAGCTACAGTTATATTCGCAAAATAGCTGCGATATCACTAGCTGAAAGGTTATCCAGAACAATACGATTTTTTGTAACTGGGCAGAGTTTTGAAGAGCTCAAGTTTATAACGGGTACATCTCCTCAATGCCTCTGTGGAACTGTATGTAAAAATTCTGATGAACAAGTTATATCGTAAACTTCTTTATTTGAATTAATAATTAAAATTGCATTATATGTTGCCATTTTAACCGCTATAATTGAAACATATTCAGCAGTTGAATTTGAGCTTGATCATATCCATCATTATCCGGTGTGTGACACACAAATTCTTAACATGGCATTAACGTATAAGTAATAAATGAATTTGGAGTTTAAGTCGACCTTAGATATGATAAATTGGGCTCACATATTTTTACACTATTTCTGAACAAAATGCCTAATCTCGCACTCCAAACAAGACGTCACTCATCGCTTTTGAAAATTTTTTCCCAGAGTTTTTTCCCCGAATATCAGTTAGGTTATCGCTACGATCAAAATGGTCACAAACCTTACAGCAGCCTGTAGCTTATCTTAGCTGCTTGGGTTAGAGGTACCAGTGTGGGGAGGTTTTGGACACTTTTAAAATATTGAACACTTTTATAATTTGGCGAGTGTCAAAAATAATTTTTAGACGTAATATGGATTTTTGACAGATATTTGAAAAAGTGTGCATTCTAAAAAGTTTAAATACAAAAAAATTTGAGTTGATATGGTTATTCATATTTTCTTTTTTTGTGTATTTTGTCACTTATAAATGTTTATAATAAAAAACCGTAGTTATTTTATTTTTTATTTTTATTTAAAATTACCTTATAGTAACAATGATTTATTATTTTAAGAATATTAATTTCGGATTACTCCTTCATCAGTTCTTTTTTAACTATTTTTAATTCTAAAAGTTTTCCTGTTTTTATATGTTTTTGGGGTAATGTTATTGGCTCCTCCTGTTTTTTTTTCTCTTTTTTAAAATAAATTTTGTATTATGTAGTCATAAATTCTGTTTGTTTTTGTATTTATTTTGTCATTTAAAAGGTTATTACTATCTTTATTTTTGTATATTTCTAATTCTTCTAATCTGTTTAATTTTTGTCCTTTGGTGAGTCTATGTAATACTGTTAAGTTTGTGTGGTAGTCTGAGTATGTGTGTGTTTCTGATTTTATGTGTTGTGCGTAATAGGATTTGGGATCTGGTTTTTTGATATCACTGACATGTTCTTTGAATCTTATTTCAAAAGAACGGCCTGTTTGTCCAATATAAATTTTATCACAATCATTACAGTGTATTTTGTATACTCCTGTGTCTGTAAGTATTTTATTTTTGTTGAATTTTAGTTTTCTTTCTACTTTGTTGTTATTTTTGTATGCTGTTTTATAACCCATTTTTTTGAACGTTTTTTGGATTATTTTACTGGTGCCTTTCTGATACTCTACGCTGATGTATTTTTCTGTTTTTTCTTCCTCTTGTCTTAATGTCGTTGTGAGTTGTTGATGTAGTTTGGCCTTTACTCTATTGTTTATTTTGTCTATTATTGCTGTTTTGTATCCGTTTTGATTCGCTATATATTTAATGGTTCTCAGTTCCTCGTCATAGTCTTTTTTATCCATTGGTACATGGATGGTAATGTTTAATCTGTTTACCATGTGGTTGTAGGCGGATATTTTGTGCTGGTAAGGATGATGTGACTCATTATGTATAGTGTGATCTGTTTGGGTCGGTTTTCTGTAGATTTTAAATGAATGTTTTGAGTTTATGTTTTGTATAGTAATGTCTAAAAAGTTAATTTGTTTGTCTTTCTCTTTTTCTAAAGTGAATTTTATTGCGGGGTGTTGGTTATTAATGTAATGGTGTAAATTATTTAGCTGTCGGTCTGATCCGTTGAATAGTAAAATAATATCGTCGACGTACCTGTACCAGTAGATAATGTTTTTTCGGTATTTATTTCTGTTGTTAATTACGTATTTATTTTCGAAGTCGTTCAGGTATATTTCAGCTAGTGTACCAGAAAGTGGGCTTCCCATTGGTAATCCTTTTGTTTGTGTGTATGATTCATTGTTATGTATAAAATAGTTTTGTTTGGTGATTTCTGTTAACAGGTTAATTATTTCGTTCGTATCTATTGTTGTTGTTCCATTCTTAATTAGTAGTGTTCTTGTAATTTCTAATGTTTCGTTTACCAGTATGTTAGAGTACATATTAGTTATGTCGAAAGAGGCTAATTAAATTGGGATTGATTGATTGATTGATTGCTTATAAATGTACGACCAAGTTCTTACACTTGAATTCCCGGATGACGCCGAGTCCACCGTACACTCTTTTACACATAACAAAACCGAAGGATTGGATAGGTTAATTAAGTGGGACAGAATCGGCCCGGTTACAGACACCTAGGTATAGCCGATAGTTAGTAACACAAAGACAACACAATACTAATATACAAGAAGGATAATGGTTTATTAGGTTAAAAGGATAACGATGGTATTGGACATCAACAATTGCTTCATACAAATCAGCAACCTAAGAAAAATGTTATTAATTCACATGTATTTGAAAATTGCCTGAAATTTAAAACTATATTAATATTTTCCAGCTTCCTAAATAAAATTGATTGATTAAATTAGCCCGGATACATACACCTAGATAATATCAATAGTTAATTAAATAATGACAATACAATTCTAATCTACACAATCCACAATACACAATACCAAGAAATATAATTTCACGAGTATTTTAAAACTACCTAGAAATTAATACTAAATTAATATTTTCCTGCTACCTAAATAAAATAAACATTTATTAATTTAATTCTCTCCTCCTGCAACTCCGCAACCAACTTACAAATATTAATTCATTTTGTAAAATGAATAAAAAACACTTATCTTAGTTCAGAAAAAAAAACTTTTTCAATTCAGATTTTTAATTCGTCTCCACATTCATTTAGAGTTACATAATTTTTTGATGATACAAAATCCATTTGTTTAATATTTTATTTTATAGATTGTGGTATTGTTCAAACGGATTGTTTAATTACGCTACGGTTGGGTTTCTAGCAAAGGATTTACAACACCAAAAAATAAAACATCAAAGCTAGTGCTGAGAGGGGCGTTTCGGATGTGAGGCGCTGCGTATAAAACTCCTAACATGGATACCTACCGCGAGAGTTTTAACTTCTCAGATAAATTAGAACAAAACGGAGAAATGTTTTGAGCTAAGGTAATCGATGCTGCATTCAAACATCTCTAATTTATCCAACATACGACGTCTAAAAGATGGCAAGGAGTGTTAGCCTTCCTAAATTTGAGCAAATGATTTAAATTTTTTATTGGCAGAATTAGATTGGCTTTGATGTGTATGACTTACAATGTCACATCGACGAAGAAATTATGAGAAAATTATGTACCGGAAGCGTGATTGCTTGATTTGAAGTTGGAATATTTTCATTTTTTCAATCACTCATTAGAACAAAACGGAGTAATGTTTTGAGCTAAGCTAATCGATGCTGCATTCAAACATCTCTAATTTATCCAACACGACGTCTAAAATACGGCAAAGGGTGCTAGCCTTACTAAATTTGAGCAAATGTTTTAAATTTTTCTTATTGGCAGTATTAGTTTGGCTTTGATGTGTGTGACTTAGAATATAACATCGACGATGCTTCCATCGACTTCTAAATGTTGTTTTTATACCTCGGTGAAAAATGCCAGTCCTCAAGCACAAATAGCTAAATTTATAAAAGCAAATAATCAAATTAATCACGGTAAAGTGCGTAAAAAAATAATTAACGTGTAGGTATGTAGAATAGACAAGTATAAAATACAAACATGAGATGTAGAAGCGCACGCTTCATAACTCTACAATCACAAATTTCCTCATCCATTAGCTATGATAAAAAAAACCTCGCTACTTCACATAAAAATATTACAATTACCGATTTTTTGCACTCACAAAACAAATTTGCAATTACAACAAACTGGAAGAAATGCAAAAAAATTATGCGCAGTATAATTATTAACACTATCGAGCCCAATTTGTGTGCACCAATACTCCATTGCCTCTAGTGTACACCAGTTTTATTGCACTTTTGACATTAGCGTGCACTGCCTGTTTTATTATGTTGTTATGTACTGGGAATTTAATTACTTAACACTGTAGCAGACAGATTAGTTAGTTTAATTTTACATAATCCTTGTACCTGTTCATCGATACAAGAAGGTATATCGTACACCCTTTTTAAGGTGTAGCCTAGAACAGTATAACGTTTTAATCCGCGTGTGTGTTTTATATAGTAGGTATGCCCTTTACCGGAAACACTGATAATCAACCTGTGTGTACAACGATCTTTTTGTATATTTCTTCTCCCCGTCCTCGTCGTCTTATTATGATTCTTTCTTATTATTTTTCTTTAATAAGAAATAAAAATTATGAACACACAGAAGAGACGAAACGGTTTAGGTGTGTTTTGTTGTTAGACCGTTAACAAAAAATAATTTCTTATAAACTCTCTAGCTGGCGGTAATAATTAAGATAGATTTTTAAACAGCCTTGAAGAAATACGTATATTCAAATTAATAATATTCACCATAAGCACATAGAACACAACACACATTCACACTTTTCATATATAAATTACTTAAGGTGTAACAAAATTGATTTTAACTCAAAATCACACAAGAATTTCTTATCTCACGAGCTTTTTCGTGCGACTTATGTAATTTTCATATTCATAATGCATGCACATGTAATTAATAATTTATTGTAATTTTTAAACACTGAAATCCACTTTGTGATAGTAATATGCTTTACTACTTTAGCATCCTACCTCAA
>OY829913.1:202751357-202805865 GCA_963691935.1 Nephrotoma guestfalica | reverse complement strand
AGGTCTTAATAAAGCTCGCACCTGGAAAAAATTGCAGGTCAATTTTCATGTGGAGAGTCTGGGAATACTTGATTGAATATATCGCACACGCAAAATTTAAAAATTTGTAAATCGAGTTTTCCCAGTTTTGGGAGTCCAACATGAAATTTGACCTGAAATTTTTTCCAGGTGCAAACATCATTAAGGCCTTTTATTTGAAACTGTTTTCAACCATGACATTTTAAACGATCAATATTTAGAAATTTTCAAATTTTGTATTTTGTTTATCTGCAATTTCCCAATAGTAAAATGCATTTTTCCGATTAAATTTTTTTAATAGTTTCAGTTGATTTTTTTAAACAAATATTTTGGCTGAGAAATATCGGCTGAGAAATGTCGGCTGAGAATTTTCGGCTGAAAAATATCGGCTGATGCATTTTAATATTTGACATAACATATTGTATTTTCGGCTGATATAGCAAAGACACTAGCTGTATTATCGATGTTTTTACTTTCTGCTGGAAAGTATCGGCTAACTTTAACAGGGTCACGTGACAACCTAAAATATATAAAAAAAAATTATTTAAATTCTCCATAAGCGTATCGAAATTTATTTAGATACCATCAATGGCACCAACACTGCCTTCTGGAAACAGGAATTATTGGCCAGCCTAGAAAATTTGTATCCTACTATTTCTATTTGATTTATGAATCCAATAATCTTTGCACTTTGTCAAAAATTGATGATTTGTGATACGATGCGACATGATGCACCTTTGCCACCAGCCAATACAAAAACTTGTACAGCTCAAATTCGATTGTCCAACCACCAGCATTGTAACTTTTAAATGTAACTTTCAAATGTATTTCTCTTCAATCGGACATGTCGCTCCATCTTAAATGTCCTATTAAAGTCATAATGATTTTTAAAAAAAATTAAATTTTTCCACCATTTGTGTCTTTATTTTGCTAAATTCTAATTATTTTGCTGCATAATTTTATATAAATTAAAATAAATTACAGCTACTGTATCAATTCTTGAAAATTATTTTTTGACAGATAGCTACACAGTGAAGTATAATTCATTACATTTTTTATGATATACCGAAAAATAGAAATACTTATTTTTTATTCCGAAAATTCACATTTTTACTCCGAAAAGCACACTTGCTTTTTTGTAAACAGACATTCCTTGATGAAAAGTCCCTTTGGCCATACATCATACTTTATCTAGAATCAAATTGTAAATTATTGACACTGATTCGACATGAAATGTGGTCATTTATTTTTGGGATGATTCTAGCTGCGTTTAAATTTATAATTTGAAATTTATTAGTCACAAATTTCTTAACAAGTTCGTATGTAACATATCGGTGAATTCACCATACTGGGTGGGTGAAGTTTGGAAGTTCTTTTCTGCTTGAGTAATATCTTCGAACTTTGAGTGAAAATATGTCTTTTTCTATTACGCATTCAGAATCGGTGAATTAATTATCTGTTCGGTTCATACAATCTAGCTACATACTTCAAAAAAATGTATTACCTGTGTTCAACAAATATCCTCTTACGTATAAATTTTTTCTTGACATAGTTTTCATACCAATACCGAAAATCTAGATCCGCAACCAATAATTTTGTTTGCAGTTTCCGATTTCATTTGCAAACTGTTCAATATTTATAAACAATGTCGAAAATATTTTTAATTTAATGTTTGTAAGGTTATGCTCTAAAAAGCACAAGCAAACAACTACATAACTTTGGACATCTCAGTTCAGTATTGCGTGAAGCACGAAACTTTTAATTTAGTTTGTCTGTCTGTAATTCAATTTGTAGATTGAAAATTTTGTTGAACATTTTTTAATTTCATGTCACGAGTTCTGCGTTTACTAACCGATATAGAATTTAAAGTTATTTCTAGCATGTGGCCGGCATACAAATTATTTAAGTGCTATCATTGTAATTTATTTGTTGTTTTTAATCAAAAGTTTTAATTAATACTAGGGTTGATTTGCCCTCCCTTGATTTAATATAATTTTTACTTTTTCAATAAACAAATCTGTTTTAACAAATTGTTTTTTTTATTTCTTTTCAGGTCATAGTGTATCCCACCCGTGATAATTTACAAAAAATGGGTGCAGTTGGTATTCTAGTCGGTATATGGCTTCTATCCATATTACTGTCATCGCCAATGTTTTTTGTTAAACGGCTTGAAGTGAAAACGAGTGAAAAATTACAACTGCTCGGAATACCGTACATTGCATTTTGTGTCGAAGATTGGCGAGGGATTACAAATGGCCGCGCCTACTATTCCGCCATTTCACTATTTGTACAATATTTATTGCCAATATTTATTGTATCCGCAGCCTATATGCGGATATATTTTAAACTAAAATCTCGAATGCCGCTCGGTAATCGACCCGCAAGCGTTAATGTGAATGCAGACCGGCCAAGTCAAAATGGTGCAACGACAACAACAACAACAACGGTAGCTGAATCGGGTCGAGACAAGGAACGTGATCGCCGTATGAGGCGAACTAATTATTTACTCATTAGTATTGCGGCAATATTTGGTATATCATGGCTGCCGCTGAATATATTTAATCTAATTGCTGAGCTCGATATACTACAAATTGATAATTTAACATTTTTTGTGACGTACGCCGTATGTCATATGATGGGCATGAGTTCGGCGTGCTCAAATCCGCTGCTGTACGGTTGGTTGAACGATAATTTCCGGAAGGAATTCAACGAAATCCTGTGTAAATGCCAGTGTAAATATTGCTGCGATGCGAATTCGATACGAGGTAGTCGACATGGTATGCACAGGCATAAAAGGTCGGCGGAAAATTCAAAGGTGGGATTAAATGTAGACGACACTAATATGAGATTTGAATCGGGCGTGGTTACTGAAAATGGATTACAAACAGAACTAACAGTTTTAGTACGATGAGTATTTGATTTTGTTATTTTTCATTTTGTTTTGTTTACCTAATTTGTTTATGATTTGTTTCAATTTTTGTATAATTTAATCCTTAATAATTTATATTATGTAACATATAAATGTAAATAATGTTTAGACGCATGTATGTCATTTTGTATTTCTCCTTCCTACTATCATGTATGTCTATAGAAAACACGTATACTTTATTCTAGGACGATAGAAGATGTGTGTTAACATGTTACACGGTAAACAAGTTTTTTTGTACACATGAACAATGTTTATACATCATTGATGTTGTCTTTTTAATGATGTGTGAATATTTTATAAATCATAAAGTCGTTTATATTTTATATATAAATGTACACAACCTCAATAAGAACAAATTTACAAGAGTTCTCGCATAACCGTCTACCTTTAAATATTACAACGTTAACGATAGCAGCAATAAAAATTATACACTTTAAGATCTGTATAATCTATATAGCCATTATGGAGCATTTTCATACAATTTATCTCAAAATGCTATCATTTTTAATTTTACGTTTATATTGGATTTGCTCCGGTCTATCTGGTTATCTTCGTACATTACACATTAAAATTTCAAGCTTTTTCATACATATGTACTGCGTATGCACTCGTACTTGTGAATGTGAGAATATAATTATGCCACGTAACTACATATAAAGTAAATCATTTATAATTTCTGACATCATGGTACTTTCAAATGTATGTGACGACGATATGGAATTTTTAATGTTCTGATTTAATGCTAAGTTTATTTCGTCCTATAAATTCTACAACCATTACAATTTCAATATGTTTCTAACACGCATGATTTTTTATCTAAAGCGTTATATTCTTTAAACGACTAGAAAATTTAATCAAGTACTGGGTTGTTCTGAGGCACTTCGCGCCCGTTTATTCCCAGCAAAGTGTAGTTAAATTTTTTAAACAGATCGCATGTATAATATTACTAAATCAATAAAAACTGTAATTATTTGTACAAAAACAACATTTCGATAAAATTGACGGTCATCGTTGAGCAGCTCTTCCTGCTGTGGGTTATCTTCGATTCTTATTTTCACTTAGTGAGAATCTCTTGAGTGGGAAAGAGCAACATACAATTGCCCATGGGCAAACACTGCCGTTTGCAGACGAATTCGCACGTTATTAAAAGACTGGCCTTGCGCCTTGTTTATCGTCATCGCGTATGTCGGAATTATTGAAAACAGTCGTCGTGGCAAAACAAATGGTAGATTGGTCTCAGAAGGTGCCAAATCAATTCGAGGTATTTAAATCGATACCCTCCTTAAAATTTAGATTTAGTAGAAGCATTATTATAACACCCTGTTTCAAAATCAATACGTGAGGGGGCATGCCGGATGGATTCTCTTGATTGAGGAATTCAAGGGGAAAGTTGAATACATCGTTATGATCCTCGCTTACTAACGAATAGGTACTGTAATGAATTTCTGCATCACCATGAATCAAGTTGATTATTCTTCGATTCATCTCAATCGTCTGAGCATTCACTGGAGCAACGATAACTCTTTTTGAGAGCTCATCTGTTGACATTTGCCCAATATTATTAAAAATGGCACTGATAACTCTCTCTATTCACTGGAGCAACGATAACTCTTTTTGAGAGCTCATCTGTTGACATTTGCCCAATATTATTAAAAATGACACTGATTAGATCTTGATTTGCGACCATTTCGGTCGGAATTTGAATTGTGCCCTCCTCATAAATGCCAGGTGTTGCAGGAAAAGTTCCTGATCTGACTTGCAGAAGCCATTCATTGTGCTCGTGTTGACCTTCGCTGCGCATGTTGGTAGGCAAAGAAAGTTGTTCAAACTGGTTCAATAGATGGCTTGATTTAATACAGAATTCGATGATTTCAGTGCGTTCAAAGAAGAATTTGAACGACTGGTAGCGTCTAACGAAAATCACCGCCAAGGACCAAAACTTTAACTCAGAAGCTAATGTCATCTCCCATCACTATTCTTAGGAAGCATTGTAATAACATTGATAACAATAAGAGCAGCCTCACGCAAAACTGCAACTTCTGGAGATGTCATTCGCATTGATGAGATTGAATTATCAAGAAGTGGCACTGGAAGTTTAAATCAACTATGAATCGTGCGTCCTCCCTTAAGTAAAGTGGCTGCTATTCCGGTTTTTGCAAATCGCAGCACAATTTTTCCTTCACTTGATTATGTTCAACTTCATAATTTTGATGTATGTCGCAAGCTGGGCTTCATTCAGCTTTCCAATTTGTTCGACTGCCAATCGTATTTCTTCTTCTTGATCATAAATTTGATCTTCTTCGGGTAGCTTACCTCTTAAAACAGGCATACCAACTGAACCGCATGGCATTCCGTGCTGTTGAGAACAAAATTGATATCATGAAGAGCCGAGTTGATCGATATAGATTCACGGAGTCGTCGCATGTAGTCGAGTCTAAGCGAACATCTCTCGCAATTGCTTAGGCGTCAAGTATGTTCCACCGTCCGTCAAACATCGCTCCCATTCTTCATCCGACTCAAGTAGTCCTCTTGCCATCGCTGCCACTTTAAAAGTTTCGTATAAATTTTCATCCACCGTACGAAATCTCAAAACTTCTTGCACCAGGATCATGTAGTAGCAGTAATCGAAGATAGAAGAGTTCTTCATCATTAATGCTCACCAAGTACATTCATGCTATTGCCTCGCCTCCTCTATGTCGCTGTGGCCATTGTTCTCGCCTATAAACAAAATGGTAAGGAATATCGGTCGGTGTAAAGGTAAACTCGTGCAGATGCGTCTTTCGTGTTAAGCAGAAACTAAGATTCTAGCTTGGTCTTTTCAGTACGAGCAGCCAAAAGTGTTTCTTCTTCATGACCTACTTCAAAAACAACTCGTTGTTGCTGACTCAAGCTGGCGCTACATTCCTTCAGGAGCACTCACATATCGGCAATCGATGAAGTTTGATCTCATTATATCGCAGCTCAGGTTGCCCATTTGTTATGATGATGGCGACGCTCGCACGCTTATTTGCTCACCACTCTCACCACGTCTTCGAAGTTCTGAGTTTGCTCATTAAAATCCTTAGGAAATTGATTCGAACATTATCCGTGCTTCATGCACGGTACATTTAGGTGTCCCCTGTCGCATGGACCATGAAGCATGCATTTAAGTACAATTTCGTGTAGTGTTGGACGTTCTATCGATGACCTTGCTGTCGGTGGAATTGCGGCGCAGATAAATTGATCAATCCTTTGAACAGTTGTAAATTTATCTTGACTTTGCAATGTCACTAATATGTGTGCGAGCGGAAGACCTCTCTGTTGAAACTCGATTGTATAAACATAAGCAATTGATTTTCCAAAAATTCCAACTCTGACTAAATCATTAATGATATCATCTAACTTGGTCTTGTATATTCGAGCCACTAAATCGGGACGATCGGAAGCATTTTCTCTTGGTCTCAAATTTGCTATGATTTCCTTCCAACACGGATTTGCAGTAAATGTAAAGGTCAGGTGGTCCCCATTTTGCAAAAATTCTCATTGTATCACAGCACCGCTGTAATGGCAGAATTACAGAAACGCCGGCTGCAATGTGTTCATTTTGCGCTAAATTTGCGACGTGATCAGCGAAATCTTTATACTGTTCAACCCGAAGTCGTTTCTGATTTTGACGAATGCAGTTGAGATTATTTCCCTCTACCTGCAGATGTTAATCAACCAGCCGTGCTGTATTAGTTTTCCTGCGTTCAGGATTGGATTGAAGTCACCTCGTATTGCTGTCAATCCAGCCTTATATTGGAGCATACTAAAATATTGCATAAGTCATCGGATCCAAGTTTGGGCTGAGAATATTGATTTTAATGAACTTGGGACTCCCCTATATTAAAAATTCAACGTATAACTATTCATTTGAAATATAAAATCAATTAGAAAGTTATTTATTTATGTACAGGGTGGGTCATCTGTTGTTCCTTTTTTCGAGTCAAAAATATGCCATTTTGATTGTCCAAATTTACTACAAAAATAATCGTTCAAAAACAACAACATTTGGTAAATTACGTGCAAGTTTTCGTCGACTTGGACGGTAGGAGCGTGCACTTCGCAAAATTATTGATCGTTTTAAAGGAACTGGTACAGTGGAAGGCCATAGACTGTATCAATATGTTCATCCAGTTCGTACTCCTGATGCAGTGGCAGCTGTTAGTGAAAGTGAAAATGTTCTTAACGAATCACGCACATCAACTAGGCATCGTTCACAAGAACTAAACATTTCACGAACCACATTACGACTCATTTTGCTTGTTGATCTTTATTTGCATCCATACAAAAATCAACTAAATCAAAAATTGAAGCCTGCATACCATTTAAATCGTCAATACGCAAAATGGTCGAATTTGGGAATCTTCATTTTATTCACGAAGCAAAAGTTCATCCTCTAAGAGTCACTGTTTGGTGTGAATATGAACTGGTGACATCATTGGGTCGTTTTTCTTTGAAAACAAATAGGAAATTGCCCTTTCAGTTAATGGTGAACATTATCGCAACATGTTAACTGGGTTTTTGTGGCCCAAATTGAATGAATTGCGTGTCAATGAGCTTCGGTTTCAATAAGATGGAGCGACTTGCCACGCAAGTCGTGCAAGAATCCATTTATTGTCAACAAAATGTGCTGATCACAAAATTTCAAGAAATTGTGAAGTTCCTTGTCCACGAAGAAGAAGCACGGATTTAACATTACTCCATTATTTTTTGAGGGGTTATTTGAAAGCTTTATGCTAGTTATCCACAAACAATTCAACAACTTAAGATCAACATTCGAACTGAAATTAAGGTCATTGATCCGCATTTATTGGAAAAATCCATCGAAAATTTTGATGTTCGGATGGTGGCCTGTAGACGAGAGCGTGGTGGGCGTATGCACAATATTGTTTTTCATACATAAATGGCATAGAACCACATTTCTTTATCAATACAATTTTTTGACTTTTCATCCCAAAAAATGGTTTTATTTACAAATGAAAAAACGCTAACGGATGGCCCACCCTGTAGTTACTGCAAATCACGATTTTATGCGAGTGTTCGTAACAAACATTTTTAGTACAGCTACCGCACAGTTGTTTATTTATACGGCCAAGTTCAGGAGAACAAGTGTAGCACCTATGTTTTTTTGTGTTAGTGCCTACGTTCAGGTAAAATATTTTTCAGGTTAAATCTTGCACTAAATTATTAGTTCTTGGGTTGAGTAACCTTCCATTCTGGATATAAATTTATCCAAACCACCTTGGCTGCTACTCCAGCTGCGCCACTAAATTATAAAATTGAGCGAAGGCCATCTGAAAGAAGAAAGTCATTATCGATTTTATAATCTACACTTTCATAGTATACAATTTTATAGTAGTGTATGCAACTTTTCTGTAGTTATATTTGTTTGTTTTCTGCGAATGTAAGCATCAAAAATTATGAATCGGTACAAATCGGTTCAGTTTTTTGGTGCTTTTGTCGGTTTGTTCTCTCACTCAAGGTGTTTCCATAAATTGGATGATCCCAGTAGTTTTTGGGCAAAATCAATCCACCGGAATTGGTAACTTCCACTAGAACTTTTTGTTTGCAAATATTTTGAAAAGTATGTACAAAAATTCGCCCCTAAACAGCTCCAACGGATTAATTGGTCAAAATAAAACTACGAACTTAAACTTTTTGCATAAAATTACAAATCACAGTGATATTAGACCAAAATTGGGCAAATATATTTTTGCAAATATTTTGAAAAATATATCAATTATTATAAAATTGTCTATGAACTTAAAGATTTTAAATTAAATTTGTCACCACGCCGTTCTGAATTAGTTTCCTAAAATGTTTGATGAAAACCGCTTTTCAACAAAAATCTGCTTTGTGAGCCCAGATGAACCGATTGATCGGGATGAAACCTTCCCTCCATACATTAGATTTTTTCATAAATTGTGAGATTTCAGTAATTTTGGCCGAAAACGGTTAACTGGAAATGGCAGCTTTCATTGTTCTTCTACCGGAAGTGACAGCTTCAATAGGAGGTTTTTCGTTTTTCGCATGCGTTTTCAAAAACACATCATTTTTGTGAGAAACTGTTTAGAGCTAGCAGATTCTTAATAAATTTGGCAACTCTACCAGTCTAGATCAGTTTACAATAAACTAAGCGGAAGTGGCGATATTTATCAAGAAACTTTTTCTCAATAAAACTTTGGTTCTTGCCCATACGGGATGAAACGGATGATCGGAGTGATTTTTGGTCGAGATCGACTTACCGGAAGGAGCAGCTTCCATAGAAGCTTTTTACGCGTTTATTTTATTAACAGATTTAGAGCATTTTAATTTAAGCGGGAAAATGGTTTTTGAAGAAAAACAACAACAACAGTTCATCTTCTGCACAGCCTAAATGGAACGATTGATCTGGGTGAAATATGATACTTAAGCTTTTTTACAAATTGGTAGATCTCACTGAACTTTGGCCAAGTGTCAGGTTCCATGGGAGCTTTTCTGTTTTTCTACCAGAAGTGACAGCTTTAATAGGAATTTTTTCGTTGTTTGCATTTATTTTGAAAAGTGTATCAGTTACGAGAAAAACGGTTATTAACTAACAAATTATAAATCAATTTTGCAACAATTCCGGTTCAAATAAGTTTTTCAAAATTTTAACGGAATTGAAGATCTTTGTAAAAAAATACATGTCAGTCAAAATTTGCTCCCTGTAAAGCCCATATGGATGAAATGATTAAAATGAAGCGTTTTGCATAAATTGCGAGATTCTATTAATTTTTGATCGAGATCAGCAACTTACTTAACAGTTTTTACGTTTTTTGCAAATATTTTGAAAGTATTTGTATAATAAATCCTTTTCAAAACGTTTGCAAAAAAAATTTACATTTTAAAATTACTTAGTTCATAATCGTAATCATATTATGATTACAATTATGAACTAAGAAATTTTAAATTTGTTTTGCAACAATACGGGTTTCTAAAATCTAAGCGGAAATGGCGATTTTTGACAAAAAATGTTTTTCAACAAAAGTTCAGCCCTTGTACAGCCCAGATGAACTAATTGATCGGGATCAAACTTCATATGTTAGCTTTTTCCACAAATTTGGAAATCCCAGTGCATTTTGCCCGAAATAAACCGACGAAAGTGACAACTTTCATGGAAATTTTTTTCGTTTCAAAACTTTTCGTTTTTTTTTACTTGATTTGAAAAGTGTATAATTCAAGCGGAAAACGGTAAACAACTAACAGATTCTACATTAATTTTGAAACAATATCGGTCCAAACCAGTTTTCATAGTTTAAACGGAAATAACGTTTGTTGTGGAAGTAAAAATTTGACCCCTGTATATCTTATTTTGATTAATTGGTCGGGACGAAACTTTACACTTTAGCTTTTTCTATAAATCTGGATATTATAGTGAGTTTTGGCCGAGGTCGGTCCACCGGAAGTAAGAAATAATTATTTTTCATTGTTCAAGACAGTTTTTCATCGCTAATCCCGTGGATTTAATTTTTCACTTTAAAATTTAAGTGTAGTGTATTCAAGATACATTTGTTGTAAAAGAATGTCTGCTTTGTTCAAAACCAATAAACCCCTTCTTTTGTTTATTTATTTATTTATTTATAGAGAACTCTTTTCTGTGAGTTACATGTGTGATTTCATATTTAAACAAAACATTCAGTTTAAAAAAAAAATAGTCGACCTTTGATATATTTATGGCAAATAGGTCGTCGATGATGCTAAATGATTTAGACAATTAATGGGGTTGTTTTCTCCATAGTTTGTAGGATGGTGTTATATGTAGTATCGTAGTCATGAAATAATTTTACTTCGAGTTGTTGGACTAAATGAGTATGTCTTCTCTTTAACTCAGACAAATTGACCGATCGGGGTAAAACCATACGTGTGATTTTTCCATAAATCGGGAGGGGTTAGTGATTTTTGGCCGTAAGAGATTCAACAAAATTTGCAGTTTACATACGAGCATTTCCGTTTTTGGCAATATTTTTAAAAATAAGTTTATAGCATTTACGAAAAAACGGTAGGAAATTAAAAGAATGTAAATTAATTTACAAGCAAAATTAGTTCTGATTATTTTTGAAATTTTAACGGAAATGACAAGGTTTGAGAAAAAATGTATTTCACCAAAATTTGACTTGAATACTTCTTACGTAAGCTTTTTCTATTATTTGAAAGACCCTTGTGAAATTTGTTAAAAATCTATACTAGAAGTCGCACCTTCCATGGAGGATTTTAAATCTTTGCAATGATGTCGAAAAGTTTTGCATTTATAAAAAACGACAAAGAACGATTCAAATAAATTTTAAGATTAAATTATCATTTGTCACGACATTTTTATATGATGAGGTAACAAAATGAATTTGTATGATTTGTGATATAGTTAATATCTTTTCAGTAGTTTGTCGATCTACCATACTGAAACAGTGTTTTTTGTAGGTCGGACCGTTATCGTTATACATAACCTCGAATGCACCACAATTAATTTCTAATGTGAAAAATTATATTTAAACGTGTAGATATTTTGTCAAAATGTTTCTTGTATTTTCAAAAATCATTATTCCTGCTTAAAATTCAGAAAACAACAATTTCAATTTCAACTTTTAATTTTTCTCAGTCATTTTGTTACTAACAGTTTTTTCGTAACTGCTATACACTTTTTAAAATATTTACAAAACACTTGCAATTGAAATCTACCACGACCGGTGGACTGATTTCGGTCAAAAAACACCGGTGCTTCCCAATTTATGATAAAATGATGTGAGTTGGACGAGCGCTGATTTTTTGTTAAAAATCAGTATTTTGTCTAAAATCATCATTTCCACATAAAGTTTGGAAAACTGATCTAGACTGTTCAGACGGATTGATTGACCGGGATGAAAGCTTTTATCAAAATTTTTTAAAGCCTAATGGCTTTTGGTTAAGTGGCAGCCTCCATAGGAGCTTTTTCGATTTTTTGTCTGTATTTTGAAAATGATATGCTTAACGGGAAAAATGTTTATCAACTAACAGATTCTAAATTAATTTTGCAAAAATAGCGGTACAGATCTGTTTTCCAAAATTTGAGAGGAAATTATGATTTTTGTAAAACAAACTGGTTTTCAGCAAAAATTTGGTCATGGAACAGCTCATACGGATTGACTGATCGAGATGGAATATCAGTCTTTAGCTTTTTCATAAATTTGGCGATCCCAGTTATTTTTGGTCGTGATCGGTTCAACAGAAGTGGAAGCTTCCATAGAAGCTTTCTCGTTTAAAGATTGTAAATTAATTTTCAAACAAGATTATAGTTCAGATCATACAATATTTTAAATTTTACTAGAAATGACTGTGTTTTGATAAAAAAAATCTTTATTTCACCAATATTGGGCATTCTCTAATGACCAAGTGGATTTATATTCGGAATATAACTTCATACTAAGACTTTTCCATAAACTTGGTGATCCATGCGGAATGTGGTGGACATCTGTGCACTAGAAGTGGCAGGTACCGTAGAAGCTTGTTGAATTTTTGGAATGAAAATTAAATTTTTTAGGTTGTAGGGTTTCTGAAATTTAAGCAGGAATAATGATTTTTTATTTTTAAGTATGGGTATTCGAGATCTTTTAAAATAAAGCCAAAACAATTACATTCGTCCATTTTTTACTTGCGAATCGTAAATCTGTAAAAATCGGTCGTATTTTACTTCGTAGACGAGCAGAAGAAACTATTTTATAACCTAAATCTCGATTTTTTTTACTTAAAGTTAACTTTAACTTCACAGACACTATAATTTAATTATTTAGTTTATTTGTGTTTCCTATTTCTAAAAAAGTATAAGCGTTGCTTAATAATTTATGTTTGTCAAACACGTGCCCCTTACATTTAAAATCGTAAATTTTATTTAAATTTATCATAATATCATAATATTTGATTTAGCTATAATGCAATTATTTGATATACATATTGGGTGTAGAAATAAGTTTCCGCACAAAAGACCGCGCCACCAGTAAGTTGTGGTTAAAATTACCCGATTTAAAACGACTGGCATCTGATAACAACATTACCTTAAAATATTGCCGATTTTGTATTTGCGGGAACTTTTGGTTTATTTCTTTAATTTAAAGAAATCTTCAGCGGTAGAAGCATGGGGACCTCCTGGCCATGTTTCAACATCGACAGGCAAGCCATATTCAAAGAAAAAACTGATGTTGTGTATTTGTTGGGATCAACTTGGTGTTGTGTGTTATGAGCCGACAAATCCAATGAACTGGAGCTCTCTACTGATAACAAGTGATGAGATTCAACCGAGCACTCAAAGAAAAACGCGCCTATACTACTACTCTAGACATAACAAAATTATTCTCCAACACACATATCTGGGCAGCATGGACAGCTTTAAAAGATGAAGCGTTCTTCCGATGTAGTATTCGTATGCTGCCAGAAAGATTGGAAAAAGTAGTGGCTGGCCATGCACAATACTTTGAATAAAACATAACCTACCTTTCCTTCACAATGAATGCCCAATTGTAATAAAAGTGGTGCAGACTTGTTTGTATACCCAACAGTTTTTATATTTCACATGTTTCGTTTCGTTGTTACATTGCGACGCATAGAATCAAAAATCAGTTCACATTCTGAGTGTGATTACAGTTTAGACGAGTCGTTAAAAGTGGTAAAAATACGTTCAAGTCCGATTTAGTACTATGTTCCTCAACAAACAGATTATTTTGATTTATTTGATGAATTATTCGATGAATTTTCGAAATGGAAATTTGCATTATTCCCGCATTTTTCCTGTTTGTTTCAATTTTTGAACCAAAATTTTGATTATATCGTGAGGTTCTTCAAACCGCTATTATTGATATTGGATAATTACATGAAGCCACACCAATTTAAAACTTAAACTAACCAATTTTTGGTTTAGTTTCGTTTCATTATTTTATCTAAATTTGAAAATTGATTTCATTGGTTATGATAATGTAATTTGGGTAAAATTGGAAACTTTATAGGAAAGGGGGATATATCATACTCTGGAATGATAAAAGGATGCTTAAACTATCAACCAAAAACGATTAAGTGTTTTCTAAAACAAACTCTAACAATTTTGTCTTATTTTCTTTACTTATTGAAATTCTATTAATAAAAATATGTTGATCTGGAAAATGTACAACTTTTCTCATAAACTTACAAGGGCATTCTTAATAAAATCGGTATAAGTTATAAGAAGGTCACACAGAACAGAAACTTTTTCAATATGTAATTTTGTAACAGCATTATAAGTTTTAAATCTTCAAAACTATGTAACTATATTAAGTAGAAAGACCTTTTCCATATCTAACCAACAAGCTCAATTCAAAATATAGACAAATATATTGTAATATTTTGAAATTAAATTTTAGATACCATCATAAATTATTTTCCATTTTGATTGCTTACCTGTTCCTATTTTTAGAAATATTGTGTAAGCTAGGATTTGAAATGCCTATAAAGCTGCCTTAATCGTTTTTGTATATACATATATAATATACATCGGTTTTCAGGTATTTGCTTTACGCAAGCAGATGGTATCCAACTTTGATATAGGTATGAAAGGGTATGGTACATATTTTCATATAAATATATGCAACGTACCCTATAAATTTTAAGTTTCTGTTATATTACGGCCGTACGATTTATGGTCTGAAACTTGCAATCATAAAAAATAATTCCAAATGACTCTAGGAACCAATCTATTTGTGATAAAAACAATTTCCAAATCACATCATGCCAACCTATCAGTTTACACCCTGGTGTAAACACCCTGATGTACACCCTGGTTATTGATTGATTGATTGATTGATTTTGAATGTACGACCAAGTTCTTAGGCTTGAGTTCCCGGATGACGCCGGGTCCACCGTACACCCTTTTTTACACATAACAAAACCGAAGGATTGGATAGGTTAGTTAAGTGGGACAGAATCGGCCCGGTTACAGACACCTAGGTATAGCCGATAGTTAGTAACACAAAGACAACACAATTCTAATCTACTAGATGAAGGATAAAGGCTTAATAGGTTAATGGATAACGATGGTATTGGTCTTCAACAATTGCTTCTTTAAAACGGCAACCTAAGAAAAAATATTATTATTTCACATGCATCTGGAATTTTCCTGAAATTTAATTCTATTAATACTTTTCGGCTTCCTAACCAAAATTGGTTGACTCGACCCGTTACAGACACCTATGTAAAGTCGTTAGTAATAAAATGACAACACAATTCTAAACTACACAATCAGCAATTACAATGAAGCATTAATTCACAAGCATCTGTAAATTTCCTGAAATTTAGGATTTCATATTTTCCGGCTTCCTAAATAATTGAAACATTTATTAATTTAATCATTCTGCAACTCCGCAACTTACAGTCGAATTTCCTGAAACCAAAGTTATTTGAACTATATTCAAAATAATTCTAAAATTCATTAGTATATTTAGGACAATATATATACAATATAATAAAATTATACTTGAATAAAATAAATGTAAAGTAACGATTAGTATTAACTAAATTAATTTGGTTCTCATAAAACAAATAAAATAAATCGAATCCAGGAAAGGCACGCACGGCCTTCCTAACTTCTAAGTCTGTTGATTTGATGGATTTATTTATAAAAAAAAATATTTATGAAAGTCACTTGTCCTTGTCATCCCTAATCTAATACAAATATGTTTATTTATAAAAATAGAAAATGACCAAACGAAAACTGGTTACAAAAACAGCTAATCTGGAATCTGTAAGGTAATGTATTAATAATGAATGTTTTTCACAGCTTTAGAATCCCCAATACCTAAACAAATTCAACCAAAATTAAATAAAACTATTAAAGTAATCAGGAATCTGTAAGATAACAGAATTAATAATAAATAGCTAGCACATCTGTAGGATCCATGATAATCAAATAAACCAATTATATGGTTCAATGCTTTAATTATAAAATAAATAAATCAGAAAAAAATTACGTACATACATATATATATATATACATACACACACACACATACACACACACATATACATACACACACACATATATATATCTACAACAGCATTAAATAAATTATAAATTATATAATCGACATACGTCGATAATTATTTGTCCAACCTAGAACAAGTTAACCAAAACCTTTACCAATTTACAGTCTTCCAAATAATCTAGAAAAAAATTTAATTAAAAAGTGCATGATCTCGAAAAACTATATATAGCAAATTTGACTGCATTTCAAATGTACTCCGTAGCATCCATGTAATTCCAAATATTCAAATATTCGCAGAAATAGCAAAGTTATAAAGTTAAGCCAACAATTCCAATTCGATCACAGCCGCCTACCTCTACATGTCCTAAACTAGAGTTCCAAAATTCGTTAAATTATTATTTTCACGTTCAAAACAAGAATAATAAGAAATTTAAGAAATTTAATTTAATTTTACACTAAAACCTAAAATTCAAATTAATAAATTATTAATTTATACTTCTACAAGGATCTGTATATATGAATGCGATAATACGTTTTCCGCGGAACCAATCTACCGTGTAAATCGGAGGATGGGTGTATATGAATGAATGAGGAGAAAGGAGAAAACGAAAAGTACAGAATAACCACGATCATGCTTGTTTAGTTTCTATCCAATTTCTTCATATATTTATCCCCTCAAAATTTTGTTTTATGTATTTTATTTGTCTATTTCCTGTTTATTCTTTTTTAGTTGAAACTTGGAAGGGATAAATTATAAAACACTAAGCATGATCATAATAATCTATTCTCAGTTCTCACTCACGCAACAAGCGCAAAAACAAAAAATAGAAATGTATGTATATATTTAATATACTAAACCAAAACATATAAATGAAATGGTATTTTATTTTACGCTCCTCTCTTAACACGTTTACGCAAATAGAAACAGTTAAATACATATTTTATATAATTAAAATTTATTTCGGAAAAATATGAATTAAAATAATGAAAAACACTTATCTTAGGCATCCATTGGAATCAAAAAAGTCATACATATTATACTTTTTATTAGTTAATTAAAATACATTTAAAATAAATTATTTATTTATTTAAAGGAGAGACAAAAACACGTCCTTCCTCTACGACGATCAATCGCCGACCATCCTGATGTACACCCTGGTTATGTATATTAATTCGTTTGGCATGCTGCTGCATGTGACGTTCTTTGTAACTTCTCGATACTCGATTAGTGCGCTGGTAATCTGGAGTACAAGGCGAATGCACTTCCATGAAAATATCAGTCAAATAACGACTGAACCCGTGCAATTACGAGAAAAAGCAACCGTACAGAGTAAATTGGGTAACTAGCTGTGAAGTTCACTTGTAAGATGTAAAATAATGACCTGTAATTGTTGCCATTAAGTGTACCACCTGCCGTGTAAAGGCATTATCGGAGCTGCAAAAATCACAAAGGTTACTAAACCTAGCTGATTATGCTCACCAGATTACGTTAAAGGTTTGAAATATGAAGCAGCAATCAATAGTTTGATAACACGTATTGATGTTCAATTCGCGGAAACTAAAATAATGATCTCCGATATTCAAAAATCGTTCATCTGCAACGAATTCGACGCGAGAAAAATTGAACACAAAAATATTTCGGCAGAAAATGTAATTTTAGCTGATAAGTGTGCTAATTTGCAACAGACTTACCACAATCAAGATGATATTAACTTATTGGAGGCACAACTTGATATTATTCGCCAGAAGGAAATTGCTAATAATATCGTTATATGTGGTTTGAATGCAGATGTTCCTGATGTTTCCGGTCTCATTCTGGATGCCATTTTCAAAAGTCATCTTTTCAGCTCATTAAGGGTTGTTACTTTATGCAGCACTTCATAAAATTCCAATCCAAACTATTTAATGAAGCGAGAAACGTGCAACGCACCCATAATTTCAGATATGTATGGGGTAAAAATGGAAAAATATTTAGGTCATTTGGACAAGCACCTACGAGTAACATGCAAAAAGTAGTGTTGTTCAACGGTGGTTGCGTATTAGAAGTTACTGCTGGATATGGCGGATCGGTGGATATCTGCAAGTAGTTATATTGTTTTATGTGTTGTTTGTCAATTCTAAATTCAATGATTCATCCTTAATTTACAATTTTAACCTCATTGTACCTACATTGTTTTTGTTTGAAGCTTTTCATTTGAACTCCTTTTTGCCAAATAATTATGATTAAAGTTAATAAGATACTTGAAAAGAACTGCACAAACGGCTATTTCCTGGATGTTGATGAGTATTCATTGAATGAAAATTTTCTCTATTTTAAGTCGAGAAAATTAAATATTGTGCAGGATAATGTGCGAGTTATGAATAACATTGATACGTTTGATGATGCCTTTAGTAAACGATTGAAGGAGGATATAGATGTGATTGTGCTTGGAGAAACCTGAGTTCAGAGTGTTAACACCATTTCGTTTCAAATAGAAAATTTTCGAAGTGTATTCTCGTATCGTGTTGAAAGAATAGGTGGAGGTTTAGTGGTTTTTCTAAATAATAACCTAAATTTAAACGTTTTGGAGTGCGATAATAGGGTTTTACCTTTCCATTTTATAAACATTGAACTTCCTGTGTATTCTTCAATCAAAATTTGAGCCTTCTACAGACCACAAAATGCAGATGTCGACTTATTTTTAAATTTTTTGGACGGCTTAGATTTAAATAATACTGACACAATATTATCAGTGACATAAATATCCCTGTAAATAAAAACTTGGACATAGTTGTTGAATTCAAAAATATTTTAATGAGTTCTGGGATGATCGTTACCAATACATTTGCTACAACATCTGCCAGTACAAATATAAACTTATAATAATAAACTTATTTATGGTTTATTTTAAAATCACTTGATTTAATTTCAGTTAGGCGAATCGTCATGTTCATAATCATTTTGGGGCTGGAAATGCTTTAAGCGATTATTATGTACCGTCTTAATGTAACGTCCAATTTTTATTTTCGTATTTTCGAATGATGGAGTGTCGATAATTTTATATGGTCCAAGCCATAATGGATCAAATTTAGATTTTCGAACTTCATTCTTTAATAGAACCATCTGATCCTTGGAAAAATGTTTCACTTTAGTAGCCTTTCGGTTGTCATAATATGTTTTTGATTTAAATTTAGAATTTAAAATTGAAGAGCGTGCTATTGCAGCTGAAGTTGTAATTCGATATTTTAATTCATTTAAATAATCCTCGTAATTGTAAATTGTTTCCTTCGAATGCATAATTGAACTTGGTATTCGAGGTTTATGACCAAAAAGTAATTCAAATGGCATAAAGCCGGTTGAGGTATGTGGTGTAGAATTATATGAGAACATTGCATAAGGAAGCCAGGTATCCCAGTTCATAGGATCCTGATCAATAAAATTGCGCAAGTATTCGACAAGAGTTCGGTGACTTCTCTCTAATGCACCATTGGATTCGGGATGATATGCTGTGGTATGTAATTTTTGTATTTTTAATATCCTACACTTACGTTGAAAGACGTCACTTATGAAGTTTGAGCCCATGTCAGTGAGGATTGATTCGGGACATCCGAATGAGCATATTAATTTTTCGACTAATATCTGAGCTACAGTGTCAGCTTCCTGATTAGGAAGAGGCATAGTTAAGGAAAATTTTGTTAAGTCACATTGGGCTGTAAGAATATATTTGTTATTTTCATATGTTGAAACTATAGGACCAACTATATGATATGATGATATGATATGATAGAGGCGTACAGGCCAGCCATAACAGTGATCCTTGGTACGTTACCATAATCCTGAAATATCAACAATCAAATAACAAATTATATCTGAATGCGAATAATATTTCAGCATCATGCGGGCCCAGGCCCTGCCTGCATCCTTAACAGATATGGTTAATTAGGAAAGGATGTTAGTCACAGAAACGACTAGGGCGAACCGCAGCAAAGTCATTTTCTAACTACTTAAATATATTAGAATGTTAGTCTCAATTAAATTCACACTCTAGATTAGAGTTTGTTAGTTAACTAATGTAAGTTAGTTGTGTTTGAGGTAAAGGATTCTAATATTCATCATATGTATTCGGCATCAGTCCTACTAGACTGGTAAGGTTATTTAATTCACATCTATGGGTCATCCAACACCATCTAACCGAGGGACTTCACGTTCGTAATGACACGGCAGTATTACCATACATATGATGACCTATATATTTCGTCAATAATGTCAAAATAAAAAAAATTTTAGATTCGGTATTGTCATTCAGCTACCTATATTTAAATTCATCCAACTAAGCAGGGTTGAAACTATAGGACCAACTATATCTAGAAATATTTTCTGAAATGGTAGGTATGAAGTGGTAGTTATTTTTAAGGGCAATTTAGGATTTATAGAAACTTTATTTCTCTGACACAGAGAACAATTATTAATATAATTTTCGATAGTGGAAAACATTTTCTCGAAATAATAGAATTGTTTAATTCGGTTGTAGGCACGATATATACCTTGGTGTGCACCCATTGGATTATCATGGTATTCTTTAATTATCGTATAAATATCATCTTTATTTTTTAAATGAATTTTATCTTGATTGGTTGTTGGGATATAAATTATCGGGTTTTAAAGTTTGTTCATTGGATTGATTAGGGTTGACGTTTAATTCTTTCGTATTTTCATTATTAGCAGAAGATGATGTAGACGGGAGTTCAGTAGACCTTTTCTTGAACTGACTAAGTCTAATTACATCGATTTGTGGTTTACAGAGAACAATTCGACTTAATGCGTCGGCATTGCTATTTACACGTCCTGGTTTATACTTAATTTTAAAGTCGTATTCAGCTAATTGTAACTTCCACCGAATTAATTGTGGATTTTTATTAGTGGAACTATTCAGATAGGTTAACGGACGATGATCTGTAACTACATGAAATGTTCGTCCATATAAATATGGTCGATAGTGATTAATACCCCAGACGATAGCAAGAAGTTCCTTTTGAGAAGTAGAATAATTTTCTTCTGATTTATTGAGAATTCGACTTCCATACGCAATAGGTAGATCTTGACCTTCGACAAGTTGTGAAAGTATTGCACTAATAGCGACGTCACTAGCATCACATGTGACGTTAAATTCTTTTCCGTAATCTGGAAATTGTAACAAAGGTGGGTGGTTCGTTAAAAATTCTTTTAACTTTGAAAACGCTTCGTCACATTTAGCATCCCATATGAACTTTGCATGTTTTTTAGTAAGGTTTGTTAATGGTTTTGTAATATCCGAAAAACGTGGACAAAATTTTCTATAATAACCCACTAAACCAACGAATGAACGAATGTCTTTCACTGGATTGGGCAGTAATCCGTCTTGAGTAATGACGTGTCCAAGATAAATAATTTCCTTTTTTAAAAATTGACACTTCTCTGGGTTGAGTTTAAGATTAAATTTACTAAGAGTGGACAGAACATCACTAAGTTTGGTATTATGATCTGCTACACTTCGCCCATAAATAACAACGTGATCCAAGTACACGAAACATTTTAAGCCCGTAAGCCCAGTTAAAACAATGTAATGACCTGAATTAGAACTAAAAGCTAAAAGTTTTCTCTTTATCGAGAGGACTCATTGCAACTTGATGGTATCCGTTTGCGAGATCAAGTGTGCTGAAATACATTGCTTTTCCCAGTTGTTCTAATATGTCAGTTATTGATGGAATTGGGCAAGGATCGCTTCATTCAACTTCCGGTAATCAACAACAATCCTCCATTTCTTCTCCCCTGTTGTTGATTTTTTTGGTACACATAGGATAGGAGAATTCCATGGTGAAGTGGAATGTTCAATAATATCATCATCTAGCATCTGATTAATTTGACGTTCAACTTCGGCTTTATTTGCATGAGGTAGCCGATATTGTTTTGTATAGACGGGTTTACTATTTGATTCGACATTTATCTTATGTGTAACTGCATCCGTAACCGTGAGTTTATCTCCTTCTAGGTAGAAGCATTCATTGTAATCACGTATTATATTAAGTACACTATATTTTTCTTCTGGATTCATATGTCCGGTATCAATTTTCGATTCTAGAATTCTTAACCGACTATTTATATTGTGTGATGTTAAATGGAAAAATTCATATTCTCCTAATGGCTTAGTTGAGATTTCAAATTTAGATTCTATTACGATTTCTTTATCATTTGAATTGATTAAAGAAATATGTGCAATATTATGACAAACTTTCAATATTGAATTAGGAATGTAAACGCCGGGTAAAATTTCTTTGGACAAACACATACGATCGCCGTCTGGCGACGATACCCGTAGACTAGTCATTACTTCACTTCGCGGTGGAAGTATTATATTATTAGAGTTATTATTCATGGGATACGTAAATTTTTTCTGATTAACTAAAATGCTTATGGCTAATGAATCAAAATCCAATGTACATCTGAATTTATTTAGGAAATCTAATCCCAATATACCGTCATATTTGATTGGAAAGTTCTCGGGAATTATCTGAAACTCATGGGTTATATCTCTTAGATCTGGAAATATTAATTTCAAACTGCAAGATGCATGTGTTTCGATAATTTCTCCAGAAATACCAGTTATTGAGCATTTCTTATCAGTATAACAAAATATATCACCATCCAGACAAGAAACTTTAATTAAACTGATATCTGCTCCGGAATCGATTAGGAACGTCGATGTTTTCAAATTATTTTCAATTTTAGCATATAAAAGTTTTATATTCTGGTTTTGTTGTGAAAGGGTTGCAATTGTGTTTTGATTTACATTAGAACATTCTATTGTTGCAAATCGCGGACTCTCGAAGGAATGTTCGACTTTTCGAGCCCTTGAGAGTTTTCCGAAGTATGAATAGGCTGAGAATTTTTAGAGTTATGATTGAGTGCTGTTTGTAAACATTATCGTGCTTCGTTAACACGTTGACGTTTGAAACACTCAGTAATTTGATGCCCAGGCTTGCGACAATAAGTGCAAACCATAATATTTTGTGTCGTATTCCTGTTATTTTGAAATGAATGCCTTACCGATTGATTTCGGTATATCGGGCTTGGATGAAATGATCGAGATGAACTATATGACATATTTTGTGAACTTAAACTATAGCAAGTCGATGCACCATGGCCTTTCTTGTGGCACAGTTGGCACTTAATTGGGGATATATTATTTCAAGGATGTGGATTTTTGTCTACTGGTGACTTCGATGACGCATACGCTAATAAAGCTTCTTCGTCACATGCCCGAGTAATTGCTTTTTTCAAACTTGTAAATCGGCAAGCTTTTACAATTATTTTGATCGATTCTACGAGACCTTCTTGAAATACACGTAAAGCCGTAAGATCATTTAAATTTCGTATGCCATCATTACCTTCTGGAGGTAGAGTACTGTCGTTTAGTTCATATAAGAGTTTCTCTATACGATTAGCGAATGAACGAACTGATTCCCCTTTTGATTGCTTACAATTTAATAAATCCAATTGAATTACTTCAGATGACCGATTAAAATTGAATTGTAACTCTAGTGCGGTTTTTAATTGAGACCACGAATTAAAGGTTTGATATTTTGAAATTTCATAAGCTTTTCCTTTAAGCCTTGTTTTTAAAATATTTAAAAATGCGTTGATTTCAGACCGTTTCAATGGGGTATGAATTATGTCACAGCAAGAAATAAAGCGATGTAATTCATCAGAATTACCATCGAATTCAGGGATTAATTTTATGGCGAGATTAACATTTAATTCAGCCATATTCACGCTATTTGGGACCTTGTGGTCAATTGAATTTGAACTATTATTTAAATATGAGGGAGTTTCGGTTAATATACGTAACAAAGTAGGATTATGATCGTTTTCGTTTGCGTTAACTGAAATAAAATAAAATGACACTCGATACTGGTGATGTTTCTGATTCCGAGTCGACTAGGCTAGAATTTTTCGATTTATGTATGTTTCTTAATTCCAAAATATTCAATTCCGAGTGTATTATATTATCGTTATCATTATCTGTTGTAGATGGAGATGCCATAAATATATTTGTAGCTGAAACAAATGTGAGAAAAATAATTAAGCAAGTATGATGTTCAAATTTAATAATGTGAATGATTTACCGTTACGTGAAAAAAACATATTATGTAGTTGATAGTAGTTGATGATGCGCCAAATGATGAGTCGCGGAAAATTTTTTTGTTCGAGTTGATATTATATATACGGTTAATACTCCGTAAATCTGAATGAATCTAAATTCTAAATGAATCTGCCACAATCTGATTAATTTCCGATTTCAAATACTCGTACTGGTTGGATACACGTGCACGATTTCCGTTTGCAGCCTCAGCGAACAAATTTGTGATGTAGAAATATGGTAGAAATCGTTTAAATCACATTTTGAATTATAAAGCAGCTTTATTATTAACTTTATAGTTGACTTTTAAAGTTGATTGAACATGTGGTTTAATAATCCACGATGTAATGCGTATGATCCGTTATTAAAAACAGGATAACACTTAGTATTTTCAGGACTCCTGTTATGTGTGTCGTTACTAGTAGATAAATGGTGATATCTTGTCGTAAAGATCGATAATTTTTCATACGTTATGCAAGTTAAATTTGCGATTGCATGTAATCACCGTAAATGTAATATATTTAATTTAAAAATCAAGCTCTTGTTTCACAGCTTGATCCCTCCGCTGCCACCATATTTTGTTGCGAATAACGTATGGATGAAACCAAATTACGATGCGATCATAAATATACGACACAATAATATAATAAACACCATCATATAGTAAATTGTAATAACTTTTATTATTCTTTTAACAATTTATTTATAAATTTTATTTATAAGGTAAGCTTCACATAAAATTGATGCTTATGGTTTTAGAGCTGTGTATCGACTGATTAATACCTTTTTTAATAATATTCCGCTTCATCATGAACGTTACATTTTCGATGATTCATTTAATATATACATAATGTACTCAAAAGATGAACTACAGTAATTCAAATCATTTACAAAAGCTATCAAAAGTTATTATATATAATAATTACAATGGTCGTTTAAGAGATCCTAAGCAACACAAACATAAACAATTACATAACATGGTTAAGAAAAGTGTTGTTGCCAAACTAAAGAATAATTCTTGCCCCTGGATGATATTTAACTTATGGAAGTTTACTAGGAAACGGAATAGAATTTTAAAAAAGTACAAAGCGCACCCCTATATTATTCAATCTAAAAACCTACTATATATCGTTAACAAAAAAATATCGCCTGGGAAGCATTTCGCCAAGAAACGTTACTTTGAGAATATATGTTTAGCAATGTAAGCCAGAAAAACTAGAACTTCCTCTATTCGAGCCTTCTTGCTGGAATGATTAGTAAAGTATTTGAGACTGGTGTATATCCGGATATACGGAAATTGCTATGGCCGCTCCAGTTTTTAAAAGCGGTTATAAAGATTTAATTTCCAATTACAGGCCAATCTCAACATTATCTGTATTTGATAAGATTTTTGAAAAGTTATTAACATTCGCTTCAGGAGTTCCTTAAAAGATTCAAAAATTTTCTATCCGTATCAATATGGTTTTAGGGAGGGCTTTGGTACTGAACAAGCTCTTGTGGAGATTTCAAACATCATCTATAACGCATTTGATAGTCAAAAATATGTAGAAGCATTATTTCTTGATCTTAAAAAAGCATTTGATACTGTTCATCATAAGTTGCTTCTTGATAAATTATACCGCTATGGATTTCGGGCGAGGTCCTACAAATTAATTGAAAGTTACTTAAATAACCGTCAGCAATATGTCAAAATTAATGGCACGACTGGTAACACTCTGACTTTGACCTGTGGAGTCCCTCAAGACAGCGTTTTGGGTCCATTATTGTTCGTCAATTTTATTGAACAAGGCATGAATATTCTACTTGAATATTTTAAATCAAATGTTATTTCGTAAATTTAACAAAAACAAAATTTATCATTTTTCACTCACCGAGTGGAATATTTTAAATAATTTGGGGTAACATTGGGACGAACACATAGAAACAAGTAAAATGGCTTCGTTGGTAGGCCTTGTCTGAAGACTTTCTTTTTACGTTCCCAAATATGTATGTATCTATCGTATTTCTTACGGAATTATTGTTTATGGTAACGCTAACTAGAGACAATTGGAAAAAATTCAAAGAATTCAAAATAAAAGTGTCAAAGCTACTCTAAACTTTTTTCACTTTTTCTTCGTTGCGTCTATATGAAACGGAATTCAAAGGTATTTTGCCCATACACATGATTATCAGATGACGCTTTTCATGTACGAGCCATTGTATTATTTTTGTATAAACTAGTATTTTTATTTATAATGTTAATTTCCCTTAAAAGGACCCAAAATCCATTGGGAAATTGATATTTAAAAGTCATTTATTATGATTATAATTATTAAAATGGAACCAAGATTTTATATTGTACAATTTCAAATAAATAAATGTAAATGTAAAATTTGCAAAAAAAAAATATTATCATTATTTGAGTCATATTGTATTATGATAAATTTTACAATGCCGTGGGCAAAATATCGCATACTTTCTGATACATGGACATTAGCGATATCTATTAATAACTGGTATGAACTACTCACCAATTAATCTAGTCGGATATTCACACCCCGGTTCCGCTACACGAGTCGTTTGTCGTTCCAAGTAACAATAAAATTCTGCCACTTGTACGAAAATTTAGCTAGTTACTGTGCCAACAATTAACTTCTGGCGAAAATAACAAATAAAATCAGCCTTTTGAGTCATGTGAAATTAAGAAGTGACTACGAAAAACGTGTAGCTGTATTTTATCACCATTTATCGTTTGAAATGGCTACGATAATAAAATACATATTTTGATATGACTGCCGACTATAATCTCATGTTGGATATCACTTGAAACGACAAGTGACACGATGAGCGTAAATGGAGTGTATGCAAAAAAGTGTTAGGCACACAATATAAGTAATATATTAAGGTTGAATGCTGTGTGCCTTATTGATAGTGGTCTAAAATGTTCATAAACCAAAATTATCCTTATATTCAACTGATAAGTTCTGCAATAATTTATTTAACAAATTTACAACAGACGTGGTATGTTTTGTGCCATCTATGAACAACTGGTATGAAATAATTATCAATTTAGTTTATCGGAAATTTAGGCAAAATACTCGACGATCCGGTATAAATACTATAATACTGTGTGTTTGAGAACAAATTTTTCGACTAAATTACTGACAAAACTAATTCAAACTTAGTTTTAATTCTACAAAATGTAGTATTAAGTAATAGGTACAACTATTGAATCGCTAGTACAAACCAACGGCATTTTAGTTTAATCAGTAATTTAGTCGAAAAAATTGGTGTGCGAGCCACAGTATCTAACATAGTTTTAATTACTAGCGTGGATTACAAGTAGTTATTGACGTTGTCTATGAGTAGTTGATGTTGCCTATAAGTAGTCGACATTGTCTACGAGTTATCTAAGTTAGCTACGAGAAGTCGTCGTTATCGATGAGTTGCCGACACGATGACGTAAATATTAGTAGATGAAGTGTAAACGCCCAACACTAAGCATGATCTTAAAACTTAGCAATTCCTAAGTTCTTTGATTGGCCGATAGATTTTTTAACCTGACTTTGGCTTTATTATATTATTAAACTCAGTGTCGATATCTAGGCCTCCATAATATTTTTCGATCTAATATCCAGATCGTTTTGTGTACCATTTCATAGATCATTACCCGATTTTACAGTCTAGAGTAAATTTAGAATGTTTTCCAATTAGTCAATTTATTTTAACACATGTCAAGTTCATTTGTTGGGGTTCTTTTTCGATATGTTTCATCATTCTCAATTTTCGATTTAGATGTAGACCTAGGTATTTAATGGTTTATCTAAATTGAGGCTATTCAGCTTTACCTGTTTGCGGAGTTAAAGAGGAATAATTTTCTAATGTTGCAAATGTTAAAACTGTTACATAGTTGGAAGTAGGAAAGGTTTACTGTATAAATTAAATCTAACACTGGACCTAGTACACAGCTTTGTGGAACCCCTGCAAATATTTCATTTAATTTCAGCAAGAATTTCAGGCTCAGCTTGTAAGTTTTAATGGTGGCTTGATAGTTCGTTGGTACCTTTTGTGCCATACTTTATTGAAACTTTGAGCGTTGTCTAAAAATTCGTTTGTGCAAACTAGTTTTTGATTTTTGATGTGAGTCCTATAAGCACTTGTTCTATTGTTCCATACTGTTCTTTAAATCTATGCTGGTGATCCGGAATTATACTTTGCTATTGCAGAATTGGATAATGTTTTTTATGAAACATTTATCAGAGTGTTTTGACAGAATTGGCGGTAAACTGTATGAACGATACGAGTCTATTACCTTTAACATTTTCCAAGTTATTCATTTCTACATTTATTTGATACCTATTTTAAGAAGTTCTATACCTATTTTACTACTACTACTTAGGGTTAGTTCTAGTAGAACAGTTGCATGTACCTTCCTTTGCTTCGTGCTTCAACAATTTTAGATTTTGTTTAGGTCTCACTGTATAATTTTGAATTTAATTCAATTAGATCCAACGGTCGGTCTATTAGATAGCGGAACTAAGATTTCTATTTTGGGCAGAAGCTGTGAAAAATTTCTGAACGATCCTCGAATAAAATTCCGACATTTGCCTTGCGTTGCTAAGACTGCGAATGGCAATTGTGAACCAATTCTTGGTCATATACATGAACCAATTACGTTTGCGGGGGAAACTTCAATTATTATTTTACATTTAACTTCAAATTTAAGTCAACATTTATATCTGGGAGGTGATTTTAGGCGAGAATTCAGTTTAAAAATTTCAATTTCTAAATTATCTGATAGCACATCAAATCAAAATACTGTTTCCAAATTTAATTCGAATAATTTTATATTTGATTTAAGCAAAGCTCCATTTCCAGATAATCCGTCAAAGCTCCATTTTTAGATATGAGTTATTAAAAATTTTCATCATCTAACATTTTAGGATTGGATAAGGCAAAATGTCTAACAATGCTGATGTTACTGGCGCTAAGCAAATTAAACAGAAACATTATATGGTGTCTCCTGCTGTTGAAAAAGTTACGTATCAAGAGTTGCAGTTCAATGTGTACACCAATAGCAGTTGTATCAAAAGCTAACGGTAAGATCAGTTTAGTGACCCCGACGTGATTCTGTAACCAGATTCCAAAAGTTTGAACAATCATAAAAAAATTTGTAACACAATATGGGTGTCTGTTGGAATCTGACTACGGATAATCCGTAAACACACTCGTGCTCAATGTTATTAAAACCAGCGCTATTCGAAGATAGTTCCAGCAATATTTTTTGTTACGCAGAAGTCGATTAAATCGGGAATACTTCATCTATCGGATAATTAATTTGTTGGTCTGCCGCCAGAAAGGTGATCTAGTTTTCCATTCTGCATACATTTCCACAGCTGCTTACTATTTGGTGATGTTAATGTGGAGCCCCATTTAATGTGTTTGTAGTTAAAGTCTCCTCCTACAAGGAGTTTATTTTGCAAGGCTTTGAAATAATTTGAAAATTGTTTCTTTTTCATTAAATGATTTAATGGACTCTGTGGATGTTGTACATCTATCAAACCATTCTTCTAATCAGATGCTAGTTGCCTATATATGATCCACGAGATATGTTTCCTGTTCATGGTGTTTCCCGTTTGGATGTTGGGTGTCGTAAATTTTGTAACTATTATCTCAGGCATCATTGCGATTTTAATGTTAGATTCAGTAAGAAAACTGGAAAATTCCATGGTCAATATTCTTTCTTGGTTTAGTTGCTTTATTTGCATGCTCGTCTGCGAATGATGTTCTGAGTTATTGGTTGTGCATTTCCTTGGTGTATTTTTTTCCTTAACTCCTTATACACAATACATCCTCTAGTAGTTAGCGATTTTTCTCATGTTGCTGATTTCGGGTGTCCTTTTGGTTTCTTCTGCTTCAGGTTCCAGCTCAACTTACATTGGTTACGGGCTTTCCTCACGACTAAAAGGCTAATAACGCTTTTTTCGGAAGCCTTCTTCAGTCAGCTCCTCACTTATCTCTCTTGACGTTACACATCACTCGATTTAATTTATTACGACAGTTTCTTTAGCTCTTTAGGCTCTGTGTGTAAAATTATTTATTACTTCTCAATTGTATGGCAGCAACAATTTTACGGTACGCTTCGATCCTCGTTGCTTAAATTCTGATTTCACTGATGAAATTTGAATTCTGGTTTACGAGTAATTTTTCGTAATGTGTAATGTCATGTGTAATGTGTACAGCCCTTGTTCATTGAATTATGAACACTATGAATATAGTGAAAAACCTCCAGTATTTTATCAAAAACAAATATAAATAAAAACAATATTTTTTTTAATGTTTTAATTAAATTGGAAAACAATTAAAATTTGGTTAAACTACCTTTAATTTTAATCACAGCTTCTGTTGTATCAGGCATGCTACATCTACAAGTATTGATCATATTGCAATTTTGATAATTCTTTTATGGTGTACACTGTATGGGAGGTATTATATACGTTGAACTTAATTAAGTCCCAACATTCTCGATAGGGTCTAAATCCGAAGAATTGCTAGCCAAGAAAGGATGTCAATATTTTGGTTAATGAGGACGGTATAACAAGAAGCTCCATCTTGCATAAATGTGTAATATTATTGGCCTTGACGTAGCAACCTCATGTACGGAAAAACGACGTGTTAACATCTATTTATATTGTCCTTTTATCATGGTTTTCGCTACGAAGTATATTGGACCAAGTCCATCTCCAATAATGCAGCTCCTTATCATTACTGATGGTGGATGTTTTATGCTCCTGATTACGCAGTTTTCCTTAAACCTATCTCCTGGTCTTCGTTTGTTGAGCTGGGCCGATTCTGTAACAGCCTCTAGCCTGCCTGCGTTCGCCGCTAAATATAACCTATAAATTTAAAAAAAAACTCTTAAATTTTGGATTTTTTAATTTAATTTTTGAAAATATATATTGGGCGCTTAAAAATTCGATTTACCTTCTTCCAGCCGTCTATTGTCCAGCGCTTGTGCGTGTATGAAATTTCGTCCAAATAAGACGTTTTTTCTGAATGTTTTCAATGAATTTGTTTGCTGGGCGCTTGCATTTTAAATTATTTTCATATAGCCTTCATCGCAATGCCTTCATCGCATAACGCACTAAGGTGCTTTTGTAGCTCGCTCGTCATTGCTCTGCGCTTTTCTAAAGCTGATATTTGACACATATTTAGTCTGGTCTGTTCTGGGCGTCGTCTTCCTGATGTCTTACAGTTTCTTCATTTGGTCTCATAAAATGTACATCCAGATTAAATAATCTTTGCCAAATTACTTACTGATGAGCTAGAAAATTTTTCCATACTAAAAGTAAAATATGCATGCTGCTGATCTTTTTACTCTTTTTCAGGAAATAATTTGATTGCGACCTTTTAAGAATGTCGTAAAATAATCTAAAAACAGAAACAGATGTGATCCTAAATACATTTTATTGCTCCAGTGTATGCTGGTTATCTTCGCAAATTACACATTAAATATTATTAGTGATATGTACTCGTACTTGCAAATGTGATAAGGTAATTATGCCACGTAATTATATATATAGTAAATCATTTATATGTAAGATCTATTAGATATTAAGATCTCAATATATTTTATATTCTGTAAACGATTTTAAATGTAATCAAGCTTTTTTAAACGTACAAAAAAAATTAGAATTCAGAAATTGCAGTTTTTATTTTAGAATGCAGAATTATTAAAATTGATAATTGTTATATGGTAGAAGGTGTAAATGAATTGGACATATTTTATGTTACCGCAGTGCAAATAAAAAGTTCTACTAGACCTACAAATATTTCCTCAACACAAGCTGCTTCGTTTAAAACCAAGGTTCATGAGCAAACTCAATATAACATCAAGGAATTCGTCGATTTTCGAAATAATAACATCAACAAACTGAAAGTCTTGTCACTTTACTACCAAAACGTAAGGGGGACATACAACGATCAGCACTGTTTGCTTAAGAATTCAAGAAACTCAGTTTTATATTTTTGCACTTTCGGAGACAAACGTAAACATTAAATTTAACCACAACGAGTATTTCACATTAACCACAACGAGTATTTTAATCCCTTTTGAAAAGAAGGTTATTATAGTCCTGACTGAAATTTGTGGTAACAAGGTTATTGAGTTGATTCGTTTAAAAGTCAACGTGAACTGAAATTATATTTTCGTTCTATGTTGTTATATTCGCTCCAAATAACAAATTGAAAACACCCAGCATCTTGGGAGACCAAGATTACCTGTTCGTCCTCGGCGATCTGAGCCTCACAACACCCATAACCCAAGTGTGTGAAGTTACCGCAATTTTTCATCTCAGGAAAAAAAAAATTTCATCAGGTAACATCAATTACATCCCATCCCAGAATTTTTAAAATCATGGTATACCAGGATTTTTATATTATACAATTAATTAGGTATGTGTTACTTCTTAAAGGTAGCCAAAATTTTAGCTTCCGACTATGCAGATCCCTAAAATTAATATAAATCAAAATTACATACGAGGAGTATAAACTGTAATTCATATATTACGAAGAAAATACTCAATAAAATAATTAATATTTCTCTCAAACCTATAGAGTGCCTAAAGATTTGACTTCTTGCTACGACTCGTCATGGTGTTATATACACCAGAATTACAGTTTATACTCCTCGTATGTAATTTTGATTTATATTAATTCTAGGGGTCTGCATAAGTGCATAGTCGGAACCTAAAATTTTCGCTACCTATATTTTCGCTACCTACGCTATTTACTACCTTTTCGCTGTACCTATACTCATTTTGAACTGGAATATTAACAATGCAATATGTCATCTCATTCACCTGCATGGAATACAACTCTCTTAAGTAGATACGCGATTCTTTGGCCAGACATTGTTTTGGCAATACATGTGGCTCCACCATTGTATATTAGTGTCGAAATTCGGAACTAAAATTGTGATCGTTTTATATTGCTGAATTAGTGGTGTGTAGATTAATTATGTGCTCGGTTTCTGTCTCCGTAAAACGTTAGCGCCACCATGTGAATAAATTTTTATCATTTTATTTGAACTCCGATTGCGGCTAGAGGAATTTAGTTTTTTCCGCTACGTTGATTTTTAAGACCGATCAATCGTGAACGATTTACCCGTAGATATAGCTGATTTCATATTTTAATTTAAAAATGCTGGATTATTTTATTATTCGTTAAAAACTGGCATTCGCCGAGAATCGAACTCGGGACTGCGGAATCTTAGCGCACGTGCGCTAACCGTTATATAACTACGAGTCCAGCTTTTTGTAATAAGTCATGTATGGTTTAACAAAATATTATTATGTTATTGGTTCCCTGTAAAAATATATTTGATTATGTTTCGAATTTATAAAATTAATATGATATAATATTTTGAAATAATTAAAACCTTGAATACAAGCTCTACACAATTCATAACATGTCAGCGTGTTAAGAAAATCGTTCTGACAGTGAGTTGTTGTTATGCCAGCTATTGTAAACCAATAACAAAATAAAACTTAAAAAACGACAGTGTTGATATTTTTGTAAAAGTTTGGGATAGGAAGGGGGATTATATTTACGCGTGGAAAATTACAGATTTTTGTAATCATAAATTTTAGATAAATCTTATGTGTGTGTCATATAATATGTAAATATATAAATTATTTCATCAAGATTGATATAGTTAAATAAATAGTACCAGGGGACCGAGCTTTGCTCGGTGAAAAGGAAGTCAGTTTTTGTAATCTCTTTCGCAAAACAACTTTAATTTAATTTTATTTTATTTGGCTGAGACATAAAAATCGATGTTGCCGAGGTAACCGTCGTCTCTGTCACTAGCATGACTTATAGAAGTCTCATCAGGAGCATTAAATGCTTCTTCTTTCCACACAATATTATACGTGCGGCGTTCATTTTCCGGTGGTAACAGAACTTTCAAGCTATTTTGTCGTTTAACACGGAAAGATTCTACGTACAACATACCGTGATTAAAGACAGGTGTACGAAGGTCGACGCCAACAAATTCGAACGTTTGCCTTTGAGATTTATGCACGGTCATCGCAAACGCTGGTCGAAGCGGAAATTGATGTCGTTGTATTCTACATCCAAGTTGACCTTTACTGGAGTCGAGCGTAATTCGTGAAATGTGTTCTTCATGTCCAGCTTTTTCCCCAGTTATTATTTTTGTATTAACCACGTTGTTACATAATACGGTAACAATCAGGCGTGTTCTATTGCACATACCCTCCAAAATATCTAAATTACTCACTAGCATAATTATCGTAGTTTTCTTTAGTTTTAACTCATGGGGTGGCAAATCAGCAGTTTCAATCGAATTATCAAATTCTGGCGTGAATTCAATACCTCCTTCCTGTTAACCTTCGCATGGAATCATGACTTTTATTTGATTTGTATTCTCCTGGGAGACGATTGACGATCTCAGCATTAATATTACTGACTTCTTTGTTCAGCGGCGTGAGAATAACACGTTCCTTCATTTCATTGTAATTTTGATTCAGAACGCAATTTCCAAATACTTCTTGGATTAAATTACCACTTAAAATTATATCCACAGGAAATTCGATTTCATTGAACTCATTTTTTGGAAGATTTACATTTCACAGTTTCAGGATATGCTTTGCGAATATTTTTTTTAAACTAAAAATGTTTTAAAAACTACGGTTGCTTCGGAGTTGAACAGGAATCACGGCAAGTTTGGATTTGCAATAGACCGCAACAACTAATTCATATTTTGTAAACCATACTTTGGTAACATCGGTGCCTCATCCATAAGAAAAACATCAACTTTAGTGAGTTCTGCAGCTCTGACAGAACCAGGTTTAATGCTGAAAATTGAATCTGGTGAAAGCGAGACTTTCAGACCAAATGTCTTGTGTGATGTAAATGCCATACAATCTACTTTGCGATTTCGGCCACAAAGTAAGTGATACAAGGTGTTGCTATCCTGCCAACATATTCAACATTGACGTGAGATTGGAATTTTTCAGCAAATAAGCATTATATCTTTTCGATATACTGCAAGTTCATGTAAAACTTTTTTCGATTAGTTTGGTCCAATTTGGGATCACAACGACGACGATACTTTGGTTTTGGTTCATCATTCACTTCTATGAATTGCATTGGAAAACTAAAGCGGCACTTTGATTTTCCAGTTTTATTGACCATACATGTAGCATATGTATTTTGAATTTAACACTACTCCGCACGGATTATGAATCATCCACTTTAACACTAAGTCTCGCAACTCTAGGTCGTCGGTATTTGGAATATCAGCTGAAATTAAATCATCAATTTCTTCTGGACCATGGGTTCGATCTTCAGGATTCATGATCAACAGCAAATACATATGTGGTAGTCCACGTTTTTGTAAACCGATTGTATACACATATGTGGCCACCTTTCCAGATATCTGTTTGTATCCAAATCATTGATAATTTCATCAAATTTTTGTTTTGCAATTCGCACGACGAGATCTGGCGATCCTATAGACGACGAACAATAGCCATTACATTTTCGAAATGTTCAGTATAGTAACGCGTTGATCCGGTGAATGATGATGGTAGTATTATTTTTTCAGCAACAACCGCATTCAGTTTCGCAGCTAAGTCGTTGATAAGTCGGGTAACACCTGCGTACTGATCAGCTAAAATAGTTTTTTGATTAAATTTGATTCATTGGATGCAATCACGTTTAACTCGAATGAAAGTATCGACGAAATATTGTTGAAAAAGTCATCTACCAAAATGTAAAGCGTTGAAAACTATTTGACGCAGGTCGGGTGTTAAATTAATTTGCAAAGAAAGCTATTAGAATCCAATTGCTATGTCGAAAAGCTATACGATATTGCGCTAGTTCTAGTCGTGTAAGATGTGGACGACTTGCATAAGGTAGTCGAAGTGGTATATACCCACGGTATATCCTGACGTTCCGGCTGGATAAAGCAATGTGTAGGTAAAGGGCCCCACACGATGGTCGATATTTTTCAAAATGACTACATCTTTACAACGTTTTTTACAACCATTTCATTTGACGGGAAACTTTGACCGGTGTTAAGCGGAAGAACAACGCATACTTCATTACATGCAGGATTGTTGAACTGCACGTTTGGAGGTTGTTGTCCCAGTGCAGAAGCACGTTGATTTATATAATCCTCCACTTCTTGCATCCTCATGTAACTTCGGGCATAAATGTTTTGTTTTCGCAATATTTCCTCGATCAGATCCATTAATTCCCGACTGATTCCATAATTTAGAGGATGTGCAAGGCGTTCGTCAATTGTATCATCGAATTCTAAAAAGTACATTTAGCCATACGAAGGTGGTTCAAAATCACCATGAGTGGTTTGTGTCGGATGTGTCGCCATATTCATTTTGTAATAAACTTGTACTGCTGCTTTGAATCTAAAAATGTTACGACTATTGTTGATTCGATCATCGCTTACGTTGAATGAAGCTAAATCGAAGCATGAGTTTAAGTTTCGGATTCGTTTGTGGAACTCATTATCGAGCGGGTGACGTCGTAAAAAAAGGCAAACCATTTCATTTGGAAACTTTGGAAGTGGCAACACAATTCGACCATGCAAGTAGCAATCTCCATATGATTCACTTTTATTAGCTACTCTTTTTTCGGGGAAATGGGGGGCCAAACTAGCGACTTTGGCAATGACAATTACTACAAAATTTGAAATGTTCAAACAAATAAAAATTATCCTTATTTTAATACGATGACGTAGACCCATTTGTTATTGACACCGAACTTGATCAACTGTTGCTAAACTAAAATTAACGTCCTAATCTCTTTTATTTTAGATTTGCAGAAATTGATCAAGTTCAGTGTCAATAACAAATGGGTCTACGTCATCGTATTAAAATGGGAATAATTTTTATTTGTTTGAACATTTCGAGTTTTGTATTAATTTTGATTGACGAATTCGCTAGTTTACTACTTGATTTGCATTTTTGTTATTTCGACAAATTTTGTAGTCCGCCATGTTTTGTTGTTTTTTAATTGTGTCGAAAACTTCGCATTCGTTCGTTTTCTGACACCATTTCATGGTCGTTAACCAATTTCTTGGTGAATGAATTGCTAGTATTTGCAAAAGGGTCCACCGCCATATGCTCCGTAGCTGGCTCGTTTGATATTTTAGCCAGATTGATATATTTTGTCTTGGTTTGGGATTAATTGAATTTTTTCTAATCTGTACCGACCTGGCTTGACTTTTGTAGGGTATATTGAGAAAGCATAACCTTCTTCTATACTCTTGTGTGTTGCTGCCTGGGCATACCATTAAACTATCGTTTTATGAGATGAATGCCACTAGACTCAAGTTTGAGATGAATTCCACTAGAACATCCTGCTCAATAAAGACGCAGATTGCTAGCCAGGAATTGTTATAGGTTTCCTTTTGCATTGTTAGCCATGGGCAAGCGATTGAAGCGTTTATCTTGATTCACGATATCGTGGGACTCTATATTTGTATTAGTCCTATATAGATACGCTCAAATAACCTAAAACAGAATTATCACAAAAGAATTTATTTCACTCTATTGTCGTGGAAACACCGTCTGGTCTGTAAATTACATTTATTGAAATTTGTGCATGTTACCCAATTATAAAACGAAAATATTTACAAAATTTGGCTTAAGTGGTTACGTGTTCGGGTTGGCATTCCACATACAAAAATATTATTACACATTCGACCGAAAGGTAAACTAATTTTAAATTATGCATGCAATTACCTGTTTTTGGTAGAAATTTAATATTGTTTAATGTTTTACTTTTTGAGGGTTGACATGTTTTAGTATATCGGTTAAAACTAGGCCCTAACCAACCATTACTTAAAGACAGTAACTGTTTCCTAGGGTGTAATAAAATAAATTTCACTTTCATTTTTATGATGGGATTCTTTCCAATAAGAACAGCACATAATTAATTAGAGTCATCTATTTAATGATGACACATAAATTTCGTTTTAATTCATAAAGCCTAAAATAATATTAAATAAATAATTTACAGACAGCTAAATAATTAAAAAAAGTTAAATTTAAATGTAATTTAGCAAAACACTTGAGTCAAGGGGGACATCCTAATGAGAACGAGAAGGTGGTCCTAATTTAATTGTTTTTTGTTTTAACTTAGGATTTTTTTTTCATCTCAATTTCATTTTAATGAATATTAATTTTCTGTTTAGATTTTTTATTTAAATATTATTAAATTAATTTTGTTCCCCAAAAAATTGTTTCGTTTCTGTTGATTACGTTTGCAGTAGTAATAAAACGAAGAAGGACATTTATTAAAAAAATATTTAAAAAATCGGTCTGATCCAGGGTTAACAAATGTAGAATGAGGGTAAAGATGTAGGTATACTATTTTTAGGTAGATATTTTTGGGGCATGGCCAATTCAAAAATCATACGTATCCTGCGTGTAAATTTAGCATCGATTTGTTGACATTTTTGAATTTCGCGTGAAATTAGTAGTTGATGGCATTCAGCATATACGGCATAAGCAGAATTATGTAAACACATTGCGTTATGCTGTGGACAGCATCAGTTGGCGCACTGTAAAGCACTCATTGTTAGTATGGTTTGTAAGTAAGGAAAGGTTATATACGAGGCTTGTCTGAAAAGTCTCCGACCTAACAGTCCGACCTTGTAACTCTATACACTTCTCCCAGCGATGCGCCCATCAATTCGACCCGTAATGCCCTCTTCATTCGACGAAAATCTCTGTCCTTCGAGCTAAACTTTTTGCTTTGGGCATAAAAAAATTTGCTTGCGGCTTGATGTGGTGAGTAAGGAAGGTGGGTAAACAGTTCAAACCGTAATTCATGGATTTTCGCTATGGTAACCGCTGAAGCTTTTCGTTCACAGGAGCACACGCGTGTTGTCTTGGTTGAGCAAGAGTTGTTAAGTAATGATGCGTGGTATGCTCATAAAGTGATGTCCTCTTTTTCAAGATAATCGATTTAGATAACTCTGTGACAGTCCCCGGAAACAGTCGCTTTTACTTTCCCAGCCTAAGGAGCAGCCTTTGCCTTTTTTGGGTAAATTCCCGTTGGCACTTCGCTGTTTTCACTATGTTATTATTTCTGGAGTGTAATAGTATTACCAGGTTTCATAAACAGTAATTAGCCGGCACCAAATCTCTGATTTATTGTGGCAACAAAGTAGACATCTTTTTCATGCTTATATCTTGATTCAATATGTGACAAGCACTTACTTTGGACAAACTCATAGCCTCTTCTATCTTTCTTACTTTAATTCGACGGTTGTCTAGCACCATTGATGAACTAGAGTGATGTTATCGTCAATGGTTGTAGTTTTTAGACGTCCCGAACGTTCATCGTCACCCAAGCTGGTACTCCTCGTTTAAATTCAGCTGCTAAAGATTTCACGGCGATAAATGATGGAGCAGAGTCCCCGTACACAACGTTTAACTCTTTGATTTGTGTAGGCGTATTGCCTTTCATAAGTAAATATTTAGTAACATCTAGACGGGAACATACTTTTATTGACGACTGCTGCCGTCTTCATGTTGAGGTTAAATTTTTTCAGACAACCCTAGTAATGAACCAAAAGACAAAGTTTCATAATGTTTAAGTTGCACTTAAGAGTGTAATAAATTAATGCTGGATTACTCTCAGTTTAACAATAAATTACATCTCTTGAATAATCTAATAAAAATTAGTTCGTTCTAGTAAATGGATTGCTTGTAGGGTTTCGCATTTTTTTACTAATACGAGTACACACTTTGTAATTTAATTAAGATTAGATGGTTATCTGCCAAATAAAAGTTCAACTGACACATAGCCTGTAGATGTGTGTGGTGTACTGTTTGTTGGAAGCAAACATGGCGTAGCACAACCAACTAATCCAATTTGCTCTTACCAGTAAATGAACGCAAATATTTGTCTATATTTGGTTTAAAACCCTGTGTAGCAGGCTGACTTTTTAAACGTGAAATAAAAATCAAGATCTTTATCTTAAAATGTTTCTACTACCAAAGAAAAAATAAAGTTTTGCTGATTTGTCAGCAGACAAAATAGATTCTGGCATTGTCGACATATCGTCTACATTATCGACGTAATTTTCTAATTATCTAGATGCATGGTCAACATATGAAGAAAATTAGTTTACGAAGCAATGTAGAGAATACCACAAAACAAAGCCAACGAGTAGTCAGCATTATCGACGAGTATTCGATGTTGTCGACGAGTTAGTTAGACTTATCTACCATATAAAGTTATTGATTTCAGCAGTGCAGACAGCAGCTGTATTTTACGAGAATTTTTCACTAACCATGTTTTGTCGAAATTTGGCTCTTAGTTGATCCAATGAATGAATACATCATAAACACGTGCCTTATATTAGGTTCCCGGTGAGTGAGTCAAAAGTATCTCGATCCCACATACCAAAGATGTTGATGATCTCGATAGTGTGGTAGTCCATTTTAATAATTTTGCTGTTTATTATTTTGCTTGTGAATTCGAATTTACTTGGATATATACAGAATATGCCATTGTCTGGTAATATACCTATACCTTTTTAAGATACGTTGTTAAGTTTTTCAAGGAAGATAGCACTTTTTATTTGATCCTGTCTCCGGAGTAATAGGTGAATTTAATGAATCAGTAACCGGTGACACCTCGCTTTAAATTTTCCAAAGTTTCGAACTCACCAGGTAATAGCAAGTTGATCAAATAAATTTTCTTTTACTTCAGTCCAACGCAGCAATAAATTTTAACATACTCAGACACATTCCTTAACTGGTTTGAACATTTCAGGAAATGGCCTAAACCCATTTTGAACAAATGCTTCATACAGTTTTATGTTGTTTTCAGCCCTACTACTACTTTTAGATCTGATTAAAAAAATGTGTCGCTTAAACTACAATGCAACGTTATTTTGAATTTTTTTTAGCATATGTTTTGGCAATGACAAGTAAATTTTTAAAAGGGCGTTCTAAATTAAGTTCAGGTACAAAGCATAAGGTTGCACCTACCAAATACATAACTAATACTAAAATTTTATAACTATATTACTAATTGCTTTAGAGACCATCCATAAACTACATCGCGATTTTGTGAAGAGGCTGAAGTATCTTTATGCAGTAAATTGTTTCGTTGTTCTAAGGCGTTGTTCAGCTTAAGAAACCGGTATGTACATTTGTCTTGCACTTGTTAATGGTTATTTATGGTTGAAACAATCATTTAAATTTAGTATGCCATCGCCGTTTATTAAGATTGGTACGGAAGCGTCAAATGATTTCAAATTTGCTAGATTAAAGTTTGGCGTAGTGAATGATAGTAAGCCACATTGCTTCTTGATAGGCATTCGAGCAGATCTAAGCCTTCTAAAGAAAGAAGTAATTAAGGGTGAAACGATCGTACATACGAATGTAAAAATCAGAATAATGGGAATTACAATTACAAGCATATCGAAACTTTAAGTCGAGTAAATACAAATGTTAAATTATGTAAATCAGGACGTAATATATTTAAACAGTCGTTCCACATAGTTTTTCTATAGAATGCTCCAGCATCATTGGTAAACGTGCTAGAATTTAGTGGTGTCATTGACTTTGCAAGGAAAAAATTAAGGATCCAAAATAACGAAACTGCATTTATTGCTGGGGAGCCTTTAGATAAGTTTATCGAGTTCTTTTAGATAAGTTTATGTGTTTTATCTACCTGGCGATCATATTGAAGTAAATTGTAAAATAAGCAAAATTGATTTAGTGCCTAAATCGGATTTATAAAAGGCTTGTCGTCTACCAAAGATGATAACTGAAGTTATAATAGTGTAAAATACTTCTCTACGGACTTTTTTATTACTTTTGGGACCGGTTCAATATCGCTGAAATTCTTGATCAGTTAGGTCAAGTAAACATTTTTACGACGCTTGATTTGGCGAATGGTTATCATCGATAATGATGCACCAAAATGATTAGGAAAATGCTGCCTTTTCCACGACTTTTATTCATTAATATTACTAACGAATGCCATTCGAATTGATAGGAGCACAGAGTACGTTCCAATGATTGTTGAAAAATATTTTGTCAGGATTAACCAAACTAAAATGTTTCGTTTTTCTTGATGACGTATTGGTATTCGGTGTAAATCTTAACGATCATAATGAACGTTTTAAATTATTTTCGAATTTCATTTAAAATTGCAGACGGAAAAAAATTGATCAGAAGTGAAATAAACAAAACAGATTGACGTCAACACCATTTGCTGATCCGCTGTCGACAATGCAACGTTACTCCCTCTTTCCTCAATACCCGAATTTTAATGAACAGTTCATAGATGCAGGTGATTTCAATTTTATTGAGACACAGTCACAAATCCAAATCGAAATAAAATGGATAATTTACTGAGGACAACACAAACATTTTTTTTGTTCAATTGTTAATTAAAAAATTGTAGATATTACTCTTCATGAGGAAATTGAACAATTATTGACAGCTTTTCTTATTACACCATTGGAAGGTATTTAGTTTGTTAGCTTCCCATGTAGCAATTTGGAGTTCGAGAACTGTTCATAAACCGTAATTTAACTTAAATTGAAATTTCGGTCAGGTTCAGGGGCCATACTCGAATTAATCCGATGCAGAATTAAAATAAACTACATATCTCTGGTATGGTACTATCATCGGAAAAAATGACTAAGGGAGCCCTTTATTCTCTGATTCCCTAATAAATATTTATGTCGTATATTGCTCTGATGTATCCTCTAATTTAAAAGCTATTCATATTCGGGGACCATGCCCAATCCGATACAGAATTAAAATCTTTTACAAATTTCGTTTTATTTTACTTTTTTTGGGTTGACAGTAATATTTTTCTTTAATGATAGTATCACGACAGATTTATTTTTGAGGTGACATTAAATCATGGCGGTTTTTCTTTCGTTGGCAGAATAATTATTGGGGTTGTATATATAAAATAGAGACTTTTTAAACATTTTTGGGCTAACACTTGCCTATAGTCAATTTCTGTATATTTTAGTATTGCCATAGTATTTTAACCAATTTTTTTTTGGTTAGAATTTGGGCCAACTTCATATACATTCAATTTAACTTACTTAGGTTGCAGTCTAAATTTAGCATTTTTAAATATTTTTTTTTTTTAAATGTGTCATTCTTATGGGCGTTACTCGTATATGTGGGATGATTAACTCGAACCGCCGCTATTATAATCTCTAAAATTTCCTTGAAAATATTAAATGCATGTTTATACCGTTCCAGCCCAATAAGACTGTTCCAACTGTCTTTTAATAGACATTTATTTATAATTTTTGCAGATCCTACCTCATCTGCTCCGCCAAATATTGCAAGTTTTTTTCTTAACACTTACACTAAATTAACTTCACAATGATTGATTAAAAACGAAGGCAAGTGTTGTTCGTTAAATAAGGCTGAAAACGGCGGTAGTATCTAACTAGTTAGTTAAACATAAATTATTTTCCACTCGAAATCCAACTTTAGTTAAATTTAGGTTTAATAAAGGTTGAAAACCTAAAAGCAAATAATTGACTCCGAATTAACTATGGTTAAAAGGTATTAAACAAAGGTTTATTAAAAAAAATAGAAATCCTCGCATGGGTCCAAATTTCAATTTTCGTTGCTAAACGAGTAAATTGAAGATTGAAAACAAACCCAAAAGTAAATTAATAACTCCAAATTAACTAAAATGCAAGTTCCGAAGGTATTGTAACAAGCTAGAGTGTATTCTTACCGTAGGTTTTCCACTATAATGGTGGTATAGAATTTTCCAACTAGTTAACAGAATCTCCAGATGAATAAACGATAAGTCTCGGAGGTAACCGTGCACAACTTGGCTTGGATAGAAAAGATTCGCACTTTGACCAGACCGTTCGTTGTGTGAGCTCGGCCATAACCGCCAGCCGAAGGTTTTTCTGAATATGTCGCCCAATAACACTGTGCCGCAACTTCAAGTTTGTCGGTGCAATGCTAGATCCATTCAAACCATGTCCGTCAAGGATTAGGCGTATCTTTTGTTACGGTTGCTGAGCGAGCAACTTTCTCAGTATTGATTGTCCAAAATCTGAAGGAAAGTTTCGTTCGGGAAACGTGTACGGCAAAGCCAGAGTTCCGGGGGTTCTGAGCTTCAAGAATCGCCCATTCAAAGCCAAGACGAGATTGATAACGGTCGAAGAAGCAGCATCAAATAGAGACTCTGAACTTTATTCCCGCCAACGAAAAATCACTTGATTTCCGAGTCTTCCTCGTACCTTTCCAATCAATTTTCGGTATCGGTTTCTAAAACCTCTTATATTTAGTTATCCAGATTAGATCATTCACTAAAATATTTCAAATCCCGTCAGGTTTTAAAACACTTAATTTCTAAAACCGTCATTCTTACTGACCTTGACAATCGGCCATACGCCCACATTTTAATGAATGGAATGCCTTATAAAGGTCTGTTGGGCAGTGGAGCCAGCATAAATGTTTTAGGGGCGGGTTTCGAGAACTGCTTGGAAGGTACTAACATATCCTTAAACAATTTGCCATCCTCTCTGTTCACGGCATGTGGTCAGAAATTGCCAATACTGAGTTAAATTCAGGCCAAGATTTCATTCGCAGAAAATACAAAAATTATGATTCTGCACATAGCACCATCCTCAACCTAAATGCTGTACCTAGGAATTGACTTTTGGAATCCACTTGGATTGGCTCTCGTTATAATAGATCTTTAGAACAGAAAAAAAAGTCGATGCTGTCGTTAAGAAATTTCGGTTCAGCGATGTAATGGGTTTGGGTAAAACTCACTTACTTGAACATAAAATCGATGTAGGTCAAGCAAGTCCGACCAAACAAAGGCACTATCCTGTGTCACCTGCCACACAGGAAATTATATACACTGAGCTGATCCGATTATTAGCATTAGGAATTATTGAAGAAAGTGGAAGTTCTTGGTCATCCCCAGTTACTATTGTTAAGAAAAATAATGGGAAAATTCGGCTATGTCTTGACGCGCGGAAGTTCAACTCAGTCACTGTGAAGGACGCGTATTCATTGCCGTTGATAGACGGTCTTTTAAGCTGATTGAACAACACCAGATACATTAGCATAATCGACTTAAAGGATGCCGTTTGGCAAATTCCTTTGGAATCCGGTTATAGAGATAAAACGGCTTTCACAGTATAGCTGGGCGACCTCTATTTCACTTCACCGTGATGCCATTCGGGTTGTGCAACGCACCTCACACATTGTGTAAGCTGATGCATAAGGTCATCCCTCATCACTTACATGATCGAGTCTTTGTCTAAATAGATGATCTTCTAGTTGTCTCGCCAACATTCGAAGAACATTTATCCTTATTGACTGGGGTAGCCCGATTGCTGTCTGCAGCTAATCTGCGACTACCAATGTAGAGAAAAGCAAATTTTTGCTCAGAGAGACAAAGTACCTGGGTTATGTGATTGGTGAGGTTTGCCTTAGGGTGGATTCCGACAAAGTGTTAGCCATCGCCGAATATCCCGTTCCACGAACTCCAAAACAAAATCGTATTTTTCTGGGGATGGCTGGGTGGTTTCGCCGATTCATACTAAACTTTTCCTCCTTAAGAGCACCCTGTACCGATCTACTCAAAAAAGGTTGTAAATTTATTTGGGATGAGTCAGCCCAAATTTCTTTTGAAAAGTTCAAAAATGCTTTAATTACAATTACCTTGTTTAGCCTATCCCGATTTCTCAAAGAGATTTATATCCAGATGCTAGCACAACTGGGATAGGCAGCATATTGTTTCAAAAATTAGAGGATGGGAAAGAGCATCCGATCACTTTCATGTCTCACAAGCTCAACAAAGCCCAGAAAAACTATAGCATTACAGAGCTTGTATGCCTTGCTGCGGTTATGAGCCTGAAGAAATTCGCACCACTTATGCATTTACGATTATAACCGACCATCCATCCTTCAATGGCTCATGAATCAAAAAGTTCTCGGTGGAAGATTGGCTCGATGGAGTCTTAAACTTCTTCTGATTTTACAATTGAGTACCGAAAGGAATCTGAAAATGTGGTTCCAAACAGCCTTTCTCGATGTCTTGAGACTTTTGATTCTGACAACTATCCCTCACAGATAAATTTAGATGCTCCCGAATTTAAAGTGGATGATTACTTAGCTATGACCCAGGCTTTGGAAGATAATCCACAGACAGATTAAAACTAATTTTAATATTCTGGATGGTAAGATCTATATTAATACTATCGATTCAACGGACAAGGAGGATATTAGCTCATCAACATGGAAACTCGTTGTACCTTTGTCATTGACCAACCAACCAGTTGAAAGAGCACATAAGCCACCTATACGAATGGCGGTTCAGGTATAGAATTATATTGCCGGTTGTGAAGCTTGCAAAACCAATAAACCCGTCAACTTTGTAACTACACCCGAAATGGGAACTTTCACCGAAGTTTTCCAACCATGGCAATTCCTGTACATTGATTTCCTTGGGCCATATCCACGAACCAAAAAGGAAATATACATATTTTAATAATATTAGGACAAAATTCAAGATTTCATATCATCGAACCTCTTAAAAGTGCTACAGCTGAGAAGGTAGTGCAGTGTCTAAGTAAGATTTTCTCTATTTTTGGTGTTCCGGAAACCATATTGTCAGATAATGGCAGACAATTTGAATCCATTTTGTTGTCCAACCTTTTGTCGCACTACGAGTTGTCCACCGATTTACTCCTAAATACGGTCCACAAGCTAACACGTCCGAACGAGTGAACCGATCGATATTATCCGCTATCGGGGCGTACATCCAGGATGACCATCAAACCTGAGATGAGCATTTAGATGAGATTTTAAGCGCTTTGCGCAATGTTGTACACACAACAACAGGGTTTTCGTCACGTTACATAGTCGTTGGGCGCCACTGTTACAAGCTGAAGTGTGTTCTTAGTGTGGGTTTTTCTCTATAATGGTGATATAAAATTCTCCAACTGGTTAACAGAATCGCTAGATGAATAAACGACCAGTCTCGAAAGTAACCGGTGGAGAGTATGGCAGTGTAATGAGTGCACAACTTGACTTGAATAGCCATGATTCGTTTTTTGACGAAGTGAGCTGGAGTGTATTCTTAGCGTGGGTTTCCACTATAATGGTGATATAAAATTCCCCAACTGGTTAACAGAATCTCCAGATGAGGGATGTTGATAATGCGGCACGGTTGCCCGCTAGAACTCAGTCGGAAGGGTTGTAATTCAAAATATGTAAGCTCTCTGTAGCGCCACTGTAACGAGCTGGAGTGTGTTCTTAGTGTGGGTTTTCCACTACAATGGTGATATAAAATACTCCAACTGGTTAACAGAATCTTCAGATGAATGATGTTGATATTGCAGCACGTTTGCCCGCTAGAACTCAGGCGGATTCTTTTGTTAACTCTCACTGGTGCTGGATGCGTGCTGCTTGCTATGAAATAATACAAATATTTAAGCTGGAGAAGCTCTAGCTAATCAGAAATTTACTCAGATCGTACCATACTTAGGTAATACATTAACCGACGATGACCACTGACCAATCATGTGAATTCATACACCGTTCAGTGTGTGCGGAAAATCCCCACCCGGTGCCTTCATTGGCATTTGGCACGCCCAGGTATACCTTACGCGAACATCAAGGACATAACTTTATACCCTAACGCGAAATTTTATTTATGAACATTGCGGCGCAATTATGATTATAAAAATTTTTAATTATACGACACGTAAGACTAATTTAAACATACATTTTTCGTTAGAAGGCATATACTCAAGGAATCTTGCAGTTCAATGCGATAGTCAACGGTAGTCATTAAATAAGTTAAGTGAAATCAATACTTATTTTAACCTAAATAAAGAAAATGCTAAAGGAAAACCTTAACCTAAATTTAACTTCGGTTATGAAAAGTTCAAAAATGATTTACATTAAACGAGTAAGTAAAATATGGGGGTTTTCCCACTAGAATTTTAAGGCTTGAGAATCCTGGATAGGAGCTAAGCACACAATTTATCGATAAAAAAAAGTATCAACGTAAAAAATATTTGTTTAGAAGAAACTGGAGAAAGCAAAGGCTGCTAGACTTATTTTGGTTTTAGAATGAATCATATCCATTAAGAAAATAGTTTTATTTTTGAATCACCTAGTAAAATCAAAGGCCTGCTGATTTTTTTATTCGATAAACTGCGCTTCAGTTCCTACCATGGTTTGACAAAATCTCAAATATAACTTATTAAAAATTCATAATGTTGTAAGCTATATTCTAACTTCGGTTAAGAATTGCTACATGGGTTATTTGTTCTAATATGGTTTCAAAAGTTTAAAAGTGTTTTGAATCATGCGAGATTTGTCAAAAACCATATACTAACTATTTAAAATATTGAAAAAATTGGAGAGATTATTGGAGAAATGCCACCGCACTCTTGCGGAATACTTGTTTTTATTTATTGGTACTGATATATCAAATTAGGTTTGTTGGTTGTACTAGAAGAGTAGCTGTTAGCTTACAAGAGTACACGTCTGCAGGCTATATATGTCATTTAAACATTTGCTTGGTAGAAAACTGTCTATTCCGAATTCAATCACAAAATCGCCAGTATACGAATTTTGTTCGAATACTGAGACTTGAGAGTTGGGGTGTTCCTGTTGTTTCATCAACACACTAAATGCAAATATAAAATTAATTTATTATTTGCATCAGTCAACAATAATAATAATTTTGTGCATCTAGTACGTTAGGGAATTAGTAGTAAAACTCTCAACTCTCAAGTCTCGGTTTTCGAACAAAATCTTTACTCAGACCGAATGAAGAGTTTCACTATTTATTTCTCCCTTAGTAGGCAGCAAGTGTCTCAAAGGAGTTTTCAGTACTACATTTGTTAATTAAAGGTACTATATCACATTTGATAGGATTTTATCGAAAGCGGCATTTTTTTTAATGAAATTTGACATCTCGGTGAATTTTCGTTATTTTGGCTGGCTGATTTCATCGTGCTTGACAATTTTGGGTTCTTTCAAAATTATATTTTTTGCTTACCGCCAGATATGAACGCAACCGCTAGACACTTGAAAACCCGCATAGTGCCTCGATATATGTCTACACGGTAGCAAGACATGGGAAAATATTAACATAATTGTTCGGATTATTTTTAAAATCAATCTAACAAAAATTTCTAAACAAAGAAAAATTGAATTCCCTTCTTATCTCGTATATTTTAAAATGGAACATAACAAAATACTAAGCGAACGATATACGAGTATATTCCATCTTCGGATATAATCCATGGGAATTTTACTTTAATAACCAATAAATCAAGAGCAAGGCATAGTAAATCACAAAGAAAAACTCACATGAAGGAATAAAAATGGTTGAGGAAATTTTCAATTTGCCGATTTATTTTATTACACATGCGGATTAAATTGATGTACGCGTATGATTGAAAAAATAAAAAAATCGTTTGTAGATCATGTGTAAGCGAAGCAATTAATTTTCTTGTTATTTCTAAACACGTTCAGTATTAATGTTATATGGGGAACAAAAATAAATCTAATAAATAAATTTAGTGTTCTTTAATACTTCATAAGATTGAGTATCTTGGAAGATCTGAATGGGATTATACAACGACATTAAATCGCGTGAGTAATTCTGTTTAATGGTATACTAATGGTATTTGCGTGTGTCTCAATGTAATACTTGAAATTCTTGTGCAAAAATCAATTAGGTAACAAAATTGGCATTTGCTACTTGACCATGTTTCGGTAAATTTTTAGTAAAAATATTAGAGATAGTGGCGAAATGTTAATTAGCTAATTGTTAATAGCGTAGCAACAAATTCAATTCTGGTCCTTCACCATCTGGCACTTCATTTAAAAATTCACCATATTTTAAAATTTTAGAATTCAAATTGTGTCAGACATTAAGTTAATGGTAAACTCACGTTCTCGTTGGCGATCGAATTCTCGGGATAGATTTAGAAATACATAGCGGTTCGGTTCGTCTAAATCCGAGATACGACAAATGGTATTTTAAATAGGGAGAAAATACTAGAAATTGTAATCAGGTTGTAAATTTTACGACCAATTTAATTCGAATAAAAAAGACGATAAGGATTTGTAAATTCTCTTCAAGCTGTGACGTCCATTAGTTATTATAAAGTCAAAATTTAAAAAAAATATTGGGGCCGATGTGTAGGTACTTCCGCTAAGTTTATGTAAAATTTGGTTGATTCATGGATAGCCTCAATAGATCAAGCATTCTTCTCAGCAAAAAACTAGCGATGGACAGTACCTTGAATAAAACATAATTTACTGTTCGTTTACATTCACGATTAATAAATTAAATTTGATTTATTCGGTTCGCACAACATTTGACATGTGTTGCTAATTTGACCAGATATATAATTTCTTGCGTGATATCTGTTAATAAAAGTATTCTCCAAATATTTCACGAGTATATTTTATTACCATTCAGGCACTTCCTCGTTGTGTCATCCGTGTTAACTGAATTATCGATGGCCAATTTTTTTCGCTTTTAAATTAAACAGTACGAGTAGGTTGTGTTAATTAATTGATTCTCATTATGGAAGCTGTTGAAATAACGAGATTTGGCCAGTGGCACTGTTCTGGCTTTCCCTGGATAGGGTTTTGGGAAAAATATTTCAGAGTCAGTTTTGTGTAAATATTTACGGAAAAAGTTAATTGAGAAAGTATTTTCACCAATCAAATGTTTATGGGTTAACCTTCCAATTCTGCACTTTGTTTTAAAAATATTTTCACAAAACTGGTTCTATTATTTGGCCAGAATCCCTATTCCCAGGGAAAGTCAGTGCTCTGGCCCTGTTCTAGTGGTTCCCCTGGCATATGGAATTTATCATATAAATTCTATTTAAATAGTTTGTTGGACTTACTAAGGCATAAAGATAATGGTAATTATTGTTAAATCAAAATAAAATTGAGAATCACCATTTCCTGGTAATTTCGCTATTGAAAAATAATTCCCAATTTACAAATATTTACATCAATCTTTTTTCCTCAATCGGCCAGAAAAAAGTGATTAAACTGTGGCAAATCTTTTGCCAATTCCCAATTCTCAGGGAAGTACCAGAATAGGATCACTGCCGTGTTCTAATATCACTATTTCGATATTTTATCGAAGTTTGTGACTCGTTTCTCCAGAGTAAAATACGTCGTCTATTTATATCATTAACCAGTCTTATCCCATTCCCACAATCCAATTAATAATTTAAAATTTCTACTTGGGGCTCAACCGGGATCATCCTAAACTGTGCTTTGAGGTGCTGCACATGGCAAGGTGGCTTAAATATTGGATGATCAACTAGGAAAAGAGAAAAAGGTGTATATTGTATTCGTGGGTGACCCAATAAAGTAGCGGTGTAGCATAATCCGAATATACAAGGAGAAAGAGAATTGCTGAAGAAACAAAACAGGGAACCGGTAATTAGTGAAGTGGTGCAAAAGACAAAAAAAATATATCATAAGGGTAAACGCTCGTGTGGTTGATTAATAGGCAGTTAGTTTTTTTTTAAATATGGACGGCACAGGAAACGATTGTTCAACGCCAAACGAACAGAATGAAGTTGCTTCTGCTACGAATAAAACGGGAAATAAAACGGCGAATATAATAACTGAAGTAAGTGGAATGGATGGAATTGAACAAGTAATAGAAAATGGGCTTACACAAGGAAGCGACGAAACGAAGTTACTTGGGGTTCAGACAATATTTCTAAAGTAGTCAAAAGCCTGATAGCAAAATTGAATTCTACTGCGGACCACTGAACCTACTACTACCGCGATAAATGATGCAGAACTAAAGGGTGGTTAAATTGTAAGGGCCGATGTTGATTTTGAATAAAACACAAATTATTTAGGAAATTATTGCCAATTCTTTTTATTATGATAATATGGTATGGTTCAATTATGTATGAAATAAAATATCGGCCAAATGGCCGCACGCGACCTTGGCGGCACACCTCCATCCGATGGTCGAAATTTTCGAAGACGCTTAGGCATAATTGAGGTTCTATGGCCGTTAATGTGCCGAATTATCTCATCCTTTAGCTCTTGAATTGTTGCTGGCTTATCGACGTACACCTTTTCTTTGAAATAACCCCAAAGAAAGAAGTACACTTGGCGGCCAATTGGACATCGCCAGCCACGTGAGATAACACGGCCATTGAATTTGTCGCGCAAAAGAGATATTGTTTCGTTAGCTGTGTGGCAAGTAGGCACCGTCCTGTTGAAGCCACATATCGTCCACATCCATATCTTCCAATTCGGGCCATAAAAAGTTCGTTATCATCTCACGATAGCGAACACCATTCACAGTAACTGCCTGACCGGACCATTTTGGCAAAAAACAAAAAGAAATATTTTCTACTGTACGAGCTGTACGAGCATGCACTGGTGTTTAAAATCTCCTACAGACCCGGTTTGCTCAAATTTTTGCACGATTTTTCCGATTGTACGCACATTTGGTCGATTAAATTGACCGAAAAAATCACGAAGTGCACGATATGCATTTTGATTTGAACGCCCCATTTTCATAATATGCCTGAATAACTTTAATGCGTTGCTCGAACGGTGTATCTTTCCATGGTTCAAGGAAATTTAAAAAAATATCTCAGAGAACCCAGAATACCACTAACTCGGTGCAGCCTGTTAAATCCAAAAACCGGCGGACAGATCCAACAAAGTGCAATTGTTTGTGGAGACAGTCGAGATTAATTGATTTAACTTGCTGTTACCTCTGCTGTGCAAGAATGCATTAATTAAATTTGTGACTTGGGACTTAAAAAATGCTATTTTTATGTGAGTACCATCAAGTTTAATTCCAGTTACCTTGAAATTTGCTTGTAAAGTGCGAAATTTTGGTATTGTCGAATAAATTTGCAGAAAGTACTTTCAAGCTGGATTGAAAAGTTCCCTGTCTGACACATAGATGGTGAAACCATATGATTTTTAAATTCTACCAACCTTTGATTCCTGTCAAAATTTCATGTTTGATCATTAAGTTTACAAGTTACAGTTGTGATAGTGACGCTACTTTTGTTAATTTCAAAACAATGGAAACAAATAATTTCGTGTGTTGATTAAACACTGTGTTTTGTGACAGAAAAAAATACTTGGACTCTGGATACCCAAATGAGACTGTGACTCCAGAAAACATAAAAAAATTCACGAAATTGGAACGTGGTTTACAAAAAGGCATCGAAATGTTAGAGAGTCGATGGACTGATTGTATCGCTACAAGGAAAGAAGGAAATCATGTTGATGTATAAAAATGTATTTTTTGACAAGCACTGTAGATGGAATATAATTTATCCGTTATCGAGAAAGTCGAAATATTTCTAAACCTGAAGAAAAATATAAGTTTTAAATGTTTTGGAACGAAAATTGTAAATTTTTTTGTGGTTCTCTAAATATAACTAAAAATGTTGAAAATCAACTATTGCAAAATCCTAGCAAGTCTTAGGGGCTGCTTGATGAGCCAGACTGTCATTTTCGAGGGTGTTCTCTTGTTTCTTTCCATTTTATACTTTCTATTTCGTTGTTTCTCAATGGTCACCCAAATTAATACTGTAGTGTATTTATTGAGGCATTGCCTCTCTCTGCCACGCGCCTTTAATGAAACAAATTACAAAGCGCATTCTTCGTTTCAGTTTTGGCAATTTCTTATTTTTCAAGTTAAGGCTAGTACATTTCCTACTTTTATATCTACTATAGCTGGTATAAATTTTGCGGACAGTTTTGCCGAGAACTTGTTGCCGATTTCAACTCCGTAAATTATAGTGCATCGCGGAACGGACATATGCAATTTTTAGATAATGTTTGATTTTATCTCGAATTAAATTTAACCTGTCCGATTTTGACAAAACGAAATCTTCTGTTTTATCTGTAGGTGATAAAAATCTTCCAAGTTTGTATTCAGACCTGAGTAATGGCATATGCTGGCCAAATACAAGGTAATGAGGGGAGAATTGAGTTGACCCGTGGACAACATTACGAATAGCTGCGGAAATTTCTTGAATATGTACATCCCACTCGCTATGACGTGTATCAGTAAGATAGGCCCGGATAGCCGACAAGACTTGTTCGATTGACCCTTTCAGATGCGTTGCTCGCAGCAAATCTTGGAAGAGATTTGAAAAACAAATTGTTTACAATTGTCGCTCATGATAAATTCGGGCGCAGAAAACAACAAAATGACGTCTTTCTGAAGGACAAAGAACAAATATAGGGTAGGTGATGCTCCTGTTAAAGGTTTTCAAGATAACAAATTTTCGAGTAGTGATCTATGATAATAAGCATTCCCAGATTTAAACCGTG